>CAKNXH010069223.1:0-13170 GCA_932178445.1 Andricus quercusramuli
ACTAAACTAAACTAAACTAAACTAAACTAAACTAAACTAAACTAAACCTTATTTCTATGGGTTTTGGGGGTCGCAGACCACGGATTCGCACTTTGTAACAAGAGAAACCCCAAGATATAAGGTTCCTTAAAAATCTATCAAGTTTCCGATTTCTTCAATTTCGAGTCGCCATACTGAATCAGCCATTTCAAATTTTTCAATTTTGAGCATGAAATCCTATCCATCAGCCCAAAGCTCCGCCCCCAACCCCCAGATACAAAGTTTTACAAAAATGTATAGAGTTCACGATTTTTTAATTTTGAGTCTCCATATTAGTATAAGCCAATTTGGATTTTCAAATGCTGACTACAGATTCGTATTCTGCGACTTAAGAAGACCTTAAGGACACAAGGATTGACGAAAATCAAAGTTAATTTTTATCTTGCCCCCCAGGACATATTTCCTTGAACACAGCATGCCGCTCGAAGGGTTAAAAATGAGGAATACAGCGAACAGTATGAAATTTCTGGAAGAGAATAGGCAATAAAAACCTTTTTCCCCTTCTTTTTACTTTATTTAAGCCCTTCAAATTTCAACGATTCAAGTAATTGTGTTTCAATAAATTCAGTTTCGATTTGTTCAGTTTTGAATATTATCAGTTTATATTTGCATTTGGTCAGAAAATAAATTCACTGTTATTTCCTTGTTTTTCCCGGTCTCAAAGAACGTCCGCTCATTTTCTGGTTTCCTGGTCCAGCGGCCACCCTGCGATTTGCTCTGGAGAAGAAGAAAAAAAGCTCTGGAGTGAAAACAACTCTTACTTCCTGGAAAGAGTAGAAAAAGTATTTTTGCCTTTAAACGAGCTTCTGTAAGTTTTCACGGCTCTTTCCACGAACTCGTTCGCATTTGGATTTTCCTCTGAATCAAATGAAAGCTTGCCTTCTAAAATCGCTGTTAAGTAAGCAGATGTGGATATAATGTACTGTGTTACACTTGTGAGTTGGGCAGGTTACACGATCACTTCTAACCTCCCGTCGAAGTAAGAGATACACAACTTGCCGAACTCCTACTATTGTGTATATGCTGCTCATGACATTTCGAAATAGCAGATTGCATATCAAGGAGGAGACCAATGTCTTTTCACGGCAAGGGCAATGTTTTCGGAACGAGTGGGAGGCAAGGGCCGAAGGCCTGAGCCGGACACGAGTTCCGAAATATTGCCCTTGCCGTGAAAAGACATCTCCTCCTTGCTATGCATTGTATTTTTCATGGTAGAGACGCGGAAAATGAATAGCGTGTTCTGCTGCGAACGGATTGAGCGTGATCTCTCTTTTTAGGTCGGCGAACCAAGCGCATGTAATTGGCACTAAAAAACACAGAAAAAACAAGGTCTGAAACTGTTTACATTTTTAGTCAGTTTCCTCCGTTTTGTATTACTCGCTGCTCCTGCCTGAAAACATCGGCATATCTCTTTCTCTTTCTAACCACGTGCGACCGCGTATGCACCACAATTTTGTTCCTAGTATGAAATGTTGACCTCGCACCCTAACACCACTGTTCTACTGCGAGGTCCAACATTATATACTCGGTCCACGCACGCCGCTTGAAAAGAGAGATGTTACGCTCAATTCGGAATAAGTAGAACATGCTCATTTTCCGCGGCTACCATGAAAAATAGTTTTTATATCTAAATGGATTTCTTCCAGACGCAAAATTACTTCACCACCCACTCGTCAGTTCGTTGAGCAACTAGTGCTGTCGATAAGACCTGCACACGGAGGACAAGAGATCATATCTGGGATTTTATTTTCAAGTTCTTGCAGAACAGTGTGCGTGTCTGTTGAAATTGTACCTTTCTCAGAAAAACGGATCTTTCTTTGAAGTGCAAATTTTAGGTTGAGTGTTTGCGAGTGTACAAGAAGGAAGTGTGTACTGGTTAGTGTCAAGTGTGTCAGGGTGAAAGTGGCTTTGTCACATTTGCAGGAAAGATCCCTCGTCATCCTTGCAGTTCGAACCGGTCAAGTATGAGTGGGTTATGTTATTCACCACCAATTTTTTAAAAACTAACATTAATTTCCAATGCGTTTTGCACAAAGAGATCGATATTTGAAGTAGTAACGTGTGAAATATTTTTGTTTTGATACATGGCAACTCCAGCAGCTCTAACATTTTTCCGATTGAATTTAGCAATACAATTAAAATTCGGTAATTCAAAGTCTTCTTCATCTGAAAGCCATGTTTCAGATAATAACAGGAAGTTACTACCTTTACAAAAAGAATCTTGTAAATCAGGAGCATGATTTCTGAGACTTTGGCAGTTTCAAGTGTATATAGTCAATCCCTCTCTTGATGTCATTAAATTAGTTATCACTCCTTGTAATGTAGTTACCCTGTTTAATGATAATCTTAAAGATAAAACCGATAGTTCGATTCTTCTTCCATGATAGAATCTTGAATTATCATCACGATTACATATGTAAAAACCTTCAATACTTGTCACTCGCGATAGAGCTACATACAATAACTGAATAGAATGAGTTTTTTTGTACTCATAGACTATTTCATCATATGTACCTCCATGAGATTTATTAATAGTCATAGCACATCCAGGTATCAATGGAAAGTGATTTCTCTTTGCCAAAATCGTTTTGTTGTTATTGAGATGAATGCTGGAAGTTCTACGAGTAATAGGAACAGCACGTTTGTCGAAATTGTGTTCCGCAACGAATCCAGCTGCTTTCTTTTAAGCGGATTTACCAGTTTTTTCATCAGAAAAAATAAGCCATACACGAGTAATTTGATTTTCTTCATTTTGTTCAATATGAATCAAGTTTCCTACAGCACCGTTGTCTAATCCATCCGCAACTATGTTGATTGTAATAATGTAAGGTTTTCCAATCACAAAAATAATTTGGTATGGCAATCCACCTGTGTCGTTCACTGACATCTTATGTAACTTTCGCCTTACAAATGCTTCCTGTTCGTGGTTGCTGCAGCCAGAAATAATGTCTATTGCAATTGAATCCAATTTATTTTCAGCTTGTTGTAAAATTTTTATATTATATTCGTTGACAGATGCATTTTCGTGAAATAATCGAATACCGTTTGGACAGCGCCGTGAGACTTCTTCTCTCGTAAAAAATCTGGACTCGATAACCGCTAATTCATCATCATTCAGAATGGATCCATTTCCAATTTTTGTGGGAATGGAAGCAAACATAATATTTGTTTGTCGCATTACTTGAGTTAATTCGTAGAATTTTAATCCTCGCCGCAGTAGAGGTCCAACCATCTGTTGTTTTGGCTGTTTGTAGATTGGAGTTGCTCGAACTGGAGGTAATTGTCGTAAGTCTCCAATAAAAATCACGTCTAGTCCACCAAACTCACAATCGAAATTTCCAGTTATTTGCTTTAGCCTTACATCGATTTGTTTCTAAAGTTCAGCACCAATAATACTGCATTCGTCCACTAGGCAGTTAAATTGATTCGCGATTTTGCTGTCCCGATATAGACATCATACATTCCTGTTACTATTGTCTCAATAGGATAGCGGTCGGTAATATGGCGCTTCGACTAGTAGCATGATGCGTTTTAGTATTAGAATGAGTAGTAGATGTTGGAGAAGATTGCTCGCTGTGTAGCAAGGAATGATGCTTACGTTCGCATTGAATATATATCGATTTACTTTTACAATTACGTGGCATATGCCCTTTTTAAAACAATTAAAACAACAACGATGCTCGTGAGCAATCTCCATTCTTGTCGAAACAGGTTTAACTTTAAATTGAGCACATTGATATAAGGCGTGATCCGATTGACATAAGATACACTTCAGTGTCCCTGAATTATTGTTATTGTTTTGAGTATTAGTTTGATGTGATTTACTTTGATTAGAATTCAACTGTGAGCCACTGCAATTGTTATCTTTTGTCATTTGAATTGCTTCTAAAGTGCGAATTCTAATGGACAAAAATGTATCAAGGTCCTTATAAGATGGAACTTCAGAAAGCTCGGCTGCATATCTTTCCCATTCAGTCAGCGAGGATTTGTGCAGTTTTTTGACTATCAAAAATACTCAAATATCGTCCCAATGTTTTACTGGGCGACCTGAATTCTTCAAGGCCAACATAGCTTAATTTGTTGTGTCACAAAGTTGCTTCAGATCCTTCACTGTTTCATTTTTTATAGGCGCAAGAGAAATCAAGGGATGTAAATATGCATTTATAATAACTCGCTTATTTTCATAACGTTCTTTAAGTGAATCTAAAGCACTAGAATAATTCCTACCAGTAATTGCAATATGTTTAATTACTTGTGCAGCTTCGCCAGTCAGGCTAAATTTTAAATAATACAATTTCTGAACGTTAGAATACGTTTCGTTACTGTCGACAACTGATTCAAACAAATCAATAAAGTTTTGCCATTCAAGATAATCACCAGAGAATTTTGGCAGCTCTATATCTTTTAATTTCATAGAGGAACATGAATCATGCGAAATACTAATATCTTTCAGTGTAGTTGAGTCTAAAGTATTATTTGAGGCTTTGAACTGTGCGATTATTTCAACTAAAAAATCATAAGCTTTGAAAAAGATTAGCTCTGCTTTCTTGAACACATCTTCAGAAAAATAAGTGATTTGAGACTTATCTACTTTGACCGCTTCGACGAACATCTTTCCATGTTGTTGTTAACAAAGGCTCCAATTCTCTTTTAAAATGGTGAATCTTCCTTCTGCGACAGCTAAAGTGACACCTTCCTTCTCTAATTTCATGGAGCTAGGTAGAATCCTTTCTAAGGATTCAATAGCTGCTTCCTCTTCAGCTAAAAGGGGATCCATTTTTTTACGTCTATTTATTTCAATGACGATTAATTGATCTAATTATACAAGAATTGTAAGTCCTGTATTTAAATCACAACGTGATCAATAAACAGTTCACGTAGCACATCACCTTCAGTTTCTACTTGTCATTTTTGCACTGTGTATGAGAGTGAGACACTTGTTTAGAAAGATATATTCATAGCGAGATCGGTTATAATGTTCAAATTATGAATCAGTAAATGCACATGAAAATTATATTTATTTCTAAGAAGTTCGAATTATAACGCGAGCAAGAGAGAAACTCAATAAATAGACTAACGTTGTGAAGGAGACCCAGGTGTTCGGACAATGAGATTTAATTGATACGATCTCATGTCGCAATCAAAGACAAAATCAGATTCTGGAATGTTTAAACATTATGAATCTATCAAAACTTATTTAATCGAATTTGGTTTCTTACTTTCACAACCTTCATGTTTCTCGATTATTGTTCACTGTTTTAATGGGCACGAACGTCACTTTTCTTGGCTGTTCAGAGGTTCTTAAATGAGATTTTTCTCCACTTATTAACCGAAATTATACTCTCACTAAAAGGTGCATTTTATTCTCCGAAAATGTTTCTCGTAGGAAATTTTTACGAATTCGTTCTCACAGATCACGACTAATCCGGTTCAAAGGACCAATTTTATGTTCGTACTCTTTTAATTTAATTGAGTGAAAGTCAAACTTTGTGTAAGAATTTGCTGGATAAGTAGTACGTAGATCTGGGATAAACTTTATCTTTATCTATTAATTCACAGGATGAACTTTACACAAATATCGGTTAAACTTTATTTTTTATTCCATGACAAACACATGTATTTTGAAAGACGCGAAGTTGGCTGAACAAAACTTTATCTCTCTAAGAAATTTCCTGCAACAAATTTTATTCTTAGTTTGTTCTGTGTTTGTTTTGAGTAAAAAGACTATGAACTTTCATTTTGAAAGCCACAAGGTTTATTAAAAATCACAATTATGCCACGAAGGCGCACAAGCACTCGCGAAGCGTTGATGAAACCGGAATCCACGAGATATGTAACAAGACTCGCTAGACAGAGCGAAGAAGAGAATTTAGGCACTCTTAACATGTGGATTACATGGCAATTCAGAGCTTTCTGAGAACAAGCTTATTGGGATCGACGCGAGAGGCAAGGGCTCAATCACTTGATAATTATCAATTCCTGTAAACTGGCGCGAATTCATATAAGTAGCCACAACAAACACTTTTCGCTCAAAACCTTCAAAAATCTACATATATAAAATAAAATCTACAGAATATATAGGTATGAAGTTGGATCATAATTTTTTATCTAGTAATCTCATTTTCGAAAAAATTACCCTTTTGCGAACAATTCATAGATATAATAATTTTAACAGACTGTTTTATTGGAACTCTCGTAGGTTTTACAAAAATAATAATAAATACAAAAAGTAAATCAATTTTGTCTGGTGTTTTAACTGTCGTATTACCGCATCCGAATACAAAGCAATATCGATAATTCAGAATGTGGTTTATGTAAACACTACATATTACCTTCAGAAAAAATTATGTCAGATTATCCAAAAATATGAAAAATTATCAACGCATACTTCATATGTACAAATGCGAATCTCCGCATAACTGACGTTATTATAATGATGATCCATTTAAATTTATTAGCATTTTCAACCAATTTTAAATAAGTGAGAAATACTTAAAAAAGAAAAAGAACTGAAATTATTATCAAGTGTTCGAATCATATTATTTCAAATAAGGAAAATGAATTTAAATTTTCTATTAATAATTATAATTTTCGTAAAATTAGAAACCATAAATTTCAAGTAGAAGCGAACAAAAACACAAGACTCAAACCGTAAGTGATAAGTAATTTGAAATAGAAAATAAAAATGTCGAACGACTGTTTCTTTTGTGATTTCATCTGTTTACTTATTTTTGCGGTTATACACATATAATTCACCTAAGATTCTTGAAAAAATTCATTTTTCATATATGTTGAAAAGGTATCGTTTTTTTATTTTACAACATTTGAGGAATAATTTTGAAAATCTTATGAAACTTATGTTTTCTTTTGTTTCCCGTGAATTTCAAGAAAATTTCGTTATTATTCTGGACCTTTCAAAATCCTGAAGAACCTTCAAAATGTTATATCCAAATCTTTAGAAATGTAAATATTTTAAAACTGTTTTGGAATCTTTTCAAGTTTTAAATTAATTTCGATTCTTTTTGCTTCCGCATAGAGGAAGCTTTGTAATGGTAACATTTTTCAAAAATTTTAAATTCATTCAATTAAACCCTCCCTAATTTAAGAATGTCTAATAAAATGTTCTAAGCAATTGTCCGGATGTGTGTGTGTGTCTGTGTGTGGATGTGTGGATGTGTGGATGTCACGCTTTTTTGTGAACACGATAACTAGAAAACGGTTGCAGATAAATTGATGAAATTTGGAGAGCTTATTTTCCTCACTAATATCTTGAAACTCACCGGAGGATTTCTGAAAATATTTATTGCATTTTTTTCTAGCACTCAATAATTTTTTTAAAATCGGTTTTTCATAGTAAAACATTTTTCATTCGCATAATTCAAAGTTGATGCAAAAATATAAAAGATTCCTTGGTTCGGGACGAATCGATTGACCTATAATATTAATACATTTTATTGAAGAGTAGGGAAATTATGGTAATTTATATATTTTGAAGATCGGTTTTTTATAGTAAAACTTTTTTCACTATTATAATTCAGAGTTGATGCAAGAATATAAAAGATTCCTTGGTTCAAAACGAATCGATTTACCTATAATAATAATGCATTTTATCAAAGAGGAGGGAAGTTATGGTAATTTATATATTTTGAAAATCGGTTTTTTATAGTAAAACTTTTTTCATTAGCATAATTCAAAGTTGATGCAAGAATGTAAAAGATTCCTTGGTTCGGGGCGAATCGATTGACCTATAATATTAATACCTTTTATGAAGTCAATTCATCTAAGAATAAATTATTTTGGTCATACGGTCCAGTAAAAATAATAGTGGATTCAGTTGTCATGAATCAATCTTTATTCGTCAATTTGATGAAACCAACGTACGTTTCGACCTTGTTGCAGGCCTTCTTCAAGGTAATACATAACCTAAATTAACATAATATATGTGGATGCAATAAACTAAAAACATTTATAATGAAATCAATTTTAAACAAAAAATATTTTAAATTTACCTGTAGTAAATCATCCAAGACCTTTCAATTTTTGGTTATTTTCACAAGAGAAACAACATGTTTTTGGAGTAAACCAAATTTAGTTGTTTATTTATTGTTTAAAACATTAAAATTTATAAATAATATAATTTAAATAGTGTCCTTTAAAACATTTGAAAATTGAAACCTCAATTTTTCGAGGCTCCAATATAGTAATTTTACTACATTTTGGTTTAATCGAACGAAAACAGTGTTTTGATTTGAAAGGACAAACATGGACTAACATAATACATTATGGATGAAGTCATATTTTCATGAGTAATTAAGAAAGGCGGTTATTAAGATAGAGTGCCAAATTAAAAGTGCGCCAAAGTAAATTAGATTTAAAAATTTATATTACATTTTTATTTTTTCAAATTTGTATCTAAATTGGTTATAAAATGGTTTGATAAATTTTTTTATATTTAACATTTCAGTTTTTAAATTGATTGAATTTTTAATACATTTATTTATAAAAATGGACTCTAGAATTCTTCGTTTGTCTTTATTATTTTCACGTGCTAAAATTTTTATATTTTTAATCTCAAAATCAAAATAGTGATTGAATTGCCATGCATATTTTGACAAACCAGTGCTTTGATTGCCTAATTCACAATCTCGTTTATGTTCATAAATGCGAGTTTTTATATATATATTTTTTATATATTTATATATATATATTGGAGCCTCAAAAAATTGAGGTTTCAATTTTTAAATGTTTTAAAGGACACTATTTAAATTATATTATTTATAAATTTTAATGTTTTAAACAATAAATAAACAACCAAATTTGGTTTACTCCAAAAACATGTTATTCCTCTTGTGAAAATAACCAAAAATTGAAATGTCTTGGATGATTTACTACAGGTAAATTAAAAATATTTTTTGTTTAAAATTGGTTTCATTATAAATGTTTTTAGTTTATTGCATCCACATATATTATGTTAATTTAGGTTATGTATTACCTTGAAGAAGGCCTGCAACAAGGTCGAAACGTACGTTGGTTTCATCAAATTGACGAATAAAGATTGATTCATGACAACTGAATCCACTATTATTTTTACTGGACCGTATGTTCGAAATAATTTATTCTTAGATGAATTGACTTCATTATTGATAACAACGTTCGAAGAAAATTTCACAGTGTGGTAGATATTCCAATCACTGTACATAGATAATTAATACCTTTTATTGAAGAGTAGGGAAGTTATGGTAATTTATATGTTTTGAAAATCGGTTTTTTATAGTAAAACTTTTTTCATTAGCATAATTCAGAGTTGATACAAGAATATAAAAGATTCCTTGGTTCGAAACGAATCGACTGACCTATAATAATAATGCATTTTATCAAAGAGGAGGGAAGTTATGGTAATTTATATATTTTGAAAATCGGTTTTTTATAGTAAAACTTTTTTCATTAGCATAATTCAGAGTTGATGCAACAATATAAAAGATTCCTTGGTTTAAAACGAATCGATTGACCTATAATTTTAATGCATTTTGTCAAATTGTAGGGAAGTTATGGTAATTCATATATTTTGAAAATCGGTTTTTTATAGTAAAACTTTTATCATTAGCATAATTCAGAGTTGATGCAACAATATAAAAGATTCTTTGGTTCGAAACGAATCGATTGACCTATAATAATAACGCATTTTATCAAAGAGTAGGGAAGTTATGGTAATTTATATATTTTGAAAATCGTTTTTTTATAGTAAAACTTTTTTCATTAACATAATGCAAAGTTGATGCAAGAACAAAAAAGATGTGTTGATTCGAGACGAATCGATTGACCTATAATATTAATACATTTTATTGAAGAGTATGGAAATTGTGAAATTGCATAATATTTGAAAACACGGTTTTTCATAGGAAAACTTTTTTCAGTAACATAATTCAAAATTGATGCAAGAACGGAAAAAATCTCTTGATTCGAGGCAAATCGATTGATCTATATTAATAATAATACACTTTATTGAAGATTAGGGAAGTTCTGCTCATTTATAATATCTGAATCATCAGTTTCAAACAGAAAAACTTTTTTCATCGACATAATTTAAAGTTGATGCAGCTTGATTCCAGCTCAAAAAATTATTATTTCGAACTCAAGATTTGATTTGTCTGATTAGTCTTTGTATTTAAAACATTTTTTGTATTATTTTGTAATTGTTCATTTTTGGTAAATTTCTATTTTTAAATTGAGCAAAATCAAGACTTTGGTTTGTCTATTATTGAAAAGAATAACTAATGCTTCCTCTATGAGGAAGCAAATACATTTGCTAACGGGAAGCAAAGTGCTCGTGAAATGAGCACCATATAATTATAAATACAAACAAAGTGGAAACACTCGAGATCGAATTCACAGCTAGTTTGAACTTGTTCTAAATATCTTTTAAACTCTTTCAAAGTTTTCATAAAACTTTGTAATCTTTTTATATTTTAAATTTTAAAATTAAAATCGTCCACATTCTTTTTCGAAATTTTAGGAAATAATTTGAAACGTTTTGCAATATCTTTGAATTTTCATTGGAAATAAATTCATGAATCTCAATTTTGCTTCCAATTTCTTCGAATTTTCTCAGGATTTAAATTATTTTCGAATCTGTTCACAATTTCTAAAACTTCTGAATATCTTTTGAAATAATTCAGTTCTCACAATTGTCTTAAAATCCTGCAAAATTAAAAAAAAACATTACCTAATATCATGCATAATCTTTTTTGACATATATTGGAATATTTTAATCTTAAACCTAATCTTTGAAAATAAAACCTAAATTAATTTTAATTTTTCTACAATCTTATTCTCGCTTCCGGTAATGTCTTCGTCCATGAATTTGTTTTTCTCATCTCTTCGAAGAGAGAAACATTTGGAAAAAAAATGTATTCCGAAATAAAATTACTTATTTGTAATAACAATTGAAGGGCAACACCGCACCAGGGCGTAAGTGCCAAATTTCGGAAATGCGTTTTATTGGCTCGAAGGTACTTTCTTCTTCTTTCTTTTTTTTTTTTAATTTAGAAATAAAAAAGTTATGCAACCCTTTATGTATCAGAATCAGATTTTTTTGGGACGCGCCGTTCCTTCGGCAAAGGTTTTCTCGGAGATGGATGCTTCTTTCAGGATGTTAGTTCCATGGATCGATAAAGCCTAACAGTGCCTCGAACTGCTTTCGCATTTCTTTTTTTAAATTAATTGCGTGAAAGTTCTACAGTTTTTTCTTTCTCCTGTAAAATTCGGGTTTTGGCACTTACGGCCTTATGCGGTGTTGCCCTTCAATTATTAACAATACATTATCTGCCGTCAAAAAAATAAAACGGTTTTTATATATGATCTTTTTAAAATTAAAATAACCCCCACATCCAACAATCATTAACTTACGGCCTACCCACTTATATTTGGAAATCTCTGGCTTGACATTAGAGATAAATATTAACTTTGCACCTCGGCATCTCAGATTTTTCTATTTTCTTTTGGTCTCGTCTTGTCTCGTGCTTCGAGCATTCTGGCTCACGCTGCAAATTTCACATTCTTCGTCAATCGTCTATTTTGCGCACTTCTATCAAAAATATCTATTATACCACAATTGAAGGGTAGAAATTCAAAAGGAGTCAAGCGCCAAATTTTCGAAATCGGGTTTATTAGCTCAAAAAATCAGATAAATTCTATTACACAAGCCTGCCAAAGGATTTTTTTGGGGCATCATTTTTCAAAATTTGTGTTCTTGTGTTCACAATCCGAGAAGCTTTTCTAACCACAAAGTAAAAAAACAAATTTCATTTTTCTCGACACTGGCTAATTATTTTTAATTACTATTGGGTCCCTTCCGTTCAGCACTGAATAACCTGAAACCTAATTCCTCATTTTTGGGAAATATGCAAAATTATTATTGCTATCGTCATTATTTTGAAGTTGAAATGTAAGTTTTACACCATTTTGAAGTAATAATTGGATTTTCAAATTTCGCGAAACTGCATGATTTTTTTTAAACAAACTTTTTGGAAATCAATTCGTCCATTCAATAGCTAGAATTCAAATTTTTAGTTTTTTCTTAAACTGAAAATTGACTCCACAATTAATGTTGAAATATGTTAAAAGTCGATACGGACCCAAAATCTAACCTCGAAACGTGACCTGTTTCATTCAATTTCTCGAAACCGGATAGCTTTTTGTGAGCAAACTTTTTTTAGTTCGATAGAGCATGAAGGTATCTCGAAAGTACTTTCTTAGTTTTTTCTTAAATGGTCCCGCTGAATTTACAACATGTTTTTAGTCTCTCCTGAAAAAAGTGAAAAATGGCGCTTGACTCCTTTTGCATTTCTATCCTTCAATTGGTTTCACGCACGCAATTTTTTTTTTGCTTTGGCTATGTTCTGATCCCTATCTAAGCTCTGCTTGATGAATACTTGTATGCGTTTGAGTTGATGGTTCGAAGTAACGAAAGAAATTAAAACTTTTTCTTTCATCCTCCGTTAATGGTGTTAACTCATCTTCGTCATGTATGCTCACTTTAACCTTTGTGCAATAATGCCAGTGTACAGCAGTGCGAGCGGAGGGCGGTATTAGGCGAGAGCAATCGAGAAATGGATACAAACATCCATCCGTTGATAAGATCATACCAATCATGAAATCATTTTTTACGCCAACTTCATAGGATCCTCCATTTGAAAACACAGATATACGTTCACATTGCCCCCGAAAAGTTTCGTAAAAACGAACATTTGGTCGATAGGCGGCAGGAACTATTTTTGCGTATACTGCCTTCCTGAGGTTCCATGGCATGGCTAATTCTGTAAGAAGAATGCAAAAAAATATATATTACTCACTCAAACTAACACATGTTACAAGCCTATGGCCGCACGGTGAATCCTAAGGTATTGCAAATGCTGTAGCTTAATTCAGTTGTCACGAAAACCTGTATCCCCGGATAGCACAGAAAAAACTGGGGTTTCTATTAGAACCAATTTTTGGTTCCAAATGAGCTGCAATAAAAAGGAACCTCTCTTGCTGAAAGGGAACCCAACATGATAAATGGTTTCTAAATGAACCCAAATGTGGCTTCAAATGGTTCTAATAGAGCCTTTGTTTCACATCTGTCTTGACTCA
>CAKNXH010069231.1:4816-20708 GCA_932178445.1 Andricus quercusramuli
GGGTTCTATCAAGTTAGTTCGCCTTTAAGTGGAAAAACGAGAAAAAGAGGGGAGTTGGCAAAACTGTGAAGTCTGCTATAAATAAATAGGATTTTTGATTATTTATAGACTAATGAATAACATTTTAAGTAAACCTAGAGGTTCATTTCCAATACATTAAAAATATTAGTTTGCAAAGCCTGAAATTTTCCTTAAAAAGTAAAGTTAATTTTCATTTATTACTTTTGGTTACTTTTTCGGTCGTACTTTTTTTCCAAGAAGGGGTAGTGAGGAGAAATGAGGGGTGAGTAAGGGAAATGGGGGAAGGGAGTAGAAGTGTGTGGAGGGGAAGTATGGAAACTTTGAGTGGAAAATCAAGGTTGAGAAGGGATTGGAAAGTGAGGGTGATGAGAGGGGGAATTATTTGTAAGGAAGTAGGGAAAGTGAGGGGAAATTAATTAAATGTTCGATTAGAAGAACTGTGGAATGGGGAAGTAGGAGAAGTGATGGGACGGTGAAGTAGAATTAGTGAAAGGTGGGGAACTAGGGGAAGTGAAGGATGGGAAACCAGTGAAAATGAGGGGGTAAGGTAAGTTAGGGAAAATTAGGGATTGAGAAGTAGAGGAATTGAGAAGAAATCCGGTGGGGGGGGGGGGAGTGAGTAGTAAGTATGGAAGGTGAAATGCGGGGAAATTAGGGGAGGGGATTAGGAAAATTGATTGGACATGAGGGACGTGATGTAAGGGAAGTGAGGGGTGGGAGAATAGTAGGATGGGAAGTAAGGAATGATGAGGGACGTAATGTATGGGAAGTGAGGGGTGGGAAATTGTAGGTAGGGAAGTAAGGAATTATGAGGGGGCAAATAAGCTTAGTAAGGGGTGGGGAAATTGTAAGATGGGAAGTAAGGAATGATGAGGGGGCAAATAAGGGAAGTGAGGTGTGGGTAAATAATAGGATGGGAAGTAAGGAATGATGAGGGACGTAATGTAGTGGAAGTGAGGGGTGGAAAATAGTAGGATGGGAAGTAAGGAATAATAAGGGGGGTGGGAATAAGGGAAGTGAGGGGTGGGGAAATTTTAGGATGGGAAGTAAGGAATGATGAGGGGGAAATAAGGGAAGTGAGGGGTGGGCTGGTATTGTAGTGTGGATATGTCTAGGAGAGGAAGTGATGGCTTGGGAAGGGAGGTGAGCGAAGGGGGTGTTAGCTGGGGAATTGGTGGTTAAAGTGGGAGGAAATTTTGAAAAGGAAGTTTCTGTAATTAAAAAAAGAAATATTAATGATGAGGCTGTTAAGGAATTTTACAATTTTGGCAATGGTTGAATCACGTGATTAGTTTAGCATAAGCCCCAAGTTTTCAGAGATTGTGGGTTCTTGCCAACTCAATGTTTCTACCAATAGGTACATCCACATCTCTCAAGATATTTCTAGTGTCCCCAATGTCTTCTTGACTTAGTACAACCTACTCTCGTTGAGAATCGTCTGCTAGTTTCCAATTTCTCTCCTCGAAAAGCTAAAAGAGAAATTGAAAAACTTGTTCGCGAGTGATACTCGAATTTTTGCTTTTATCCAATCACCGGAAATGGGTTTTTCCTGCTCTCTGTGATTTACAACGCGCCACTTGAAAATCGAATAAAATCCCGTGTTATGTAACTTTCGAGGACTCGAACCAATATCCGGTTTTTAAATAAACTTTATCTTGAAAAAAAATTTAAGCACTTCAAATAGAAATTGGCAATATTTAAATCAAGTCTAATAAATTGAATTTTATGCAAATTCAAAGTCCAGTTCGATTAAATAAATAATTAATATTAATTTTAATGAGGTTTTTTTGGCGAGGTGGAAAAAGTTCTTTTCTTTTGGTAAAGTTTCAAGGACTGAGTGCGGGGTGAATTTAATTAAAATTTAAATTTAAAAAAAGTTCATAATGTTTTTCGTCGGTTAAAAATCGAAAATAATGAGTGATAAAAAGATAATGAGGGACCGGAAGCGAGTGGAGGAGCCGCGAAGAATGAAAACGACCTCGGAGGAGTTGAGAAACAGGTCGAGGTCAAGGACCAGTGATGACGTCATACCGAACAAACCCCTTTTCCAGAGGGAGCGTGGCATCTCAGATATGCCGGGAGGCATCGAAAAATGTAGTGCAAATATGGACTTTATTCTGATTTCAATTCGGATTTCAATGAACTAAAATTTAAAAATAGCAAAGCTTAGAAATGCAACTACTAAGAGGATTTTTTTTCGCTTCTATGATAATGTCAGAGAGAAACTTTAATGTATATTTTTCGATTTGAGGTGGAAAATAATTTTTAATATAAAATAACAATTTCGAATAACTATTTTGTAGGTTTATTCATTTGTTTTTAAGGTTATATAAATAAAATTTTCCTAAGATTCTTGAGAAAATTAGAAACAAAATTGATATTTTTAGATATGCAAAATCAAAATTTTAACAGAAAAGTTAATCTTCGACCAAATATTTGAATTTTCAATCAAAAAGATGAATTTTACGCACAGAAGATTGATTTTCTATCCGAAAAGGCGAGTTTTCAACAAAATACATAAATTTTTAACCAAATAGTTTAATTTTCATCGAAGAGACTTAATTTTCAACTTGAAAAAAAACGAATCTTCTATAAAACAATGGATTTTGTACCGAATAGTTGAACTTTCTCCCATATCGTTAAATTTTTAAGTAAAAAAGACGAATATTTTACAAAACATTTGAATTTTCAACCCGGGAATATAAATTTTCAGTAAAATAGTTAAGTTTTCAGTTAAAAAAAATTAATTTTTAACCAAAAAAATGTAATATTCAACTAAAATTGTGAATCTTTAACCAAAAAAAGTGAACTTTTAAGAAAGTAGTTCATCTTTCAACCAAGAAGTTGAATTTTCTACCGAAAAAGGTAAATTTTTAACGAAAAATTTAATAGTTGATATTTGAGCAAAATAATGTCATTAAAAATAAAAGACAGTTGGATTTAACTAATAAAAATGAGTTTTCAACAAAGTACATCAATCTTCAAATAGTTAAATTTTCTAACAAATTGTAAAATTTTCAAGACAAAAATACGAATATTCTACAAAACAATTCCATTTCGAACAAAAAAAATAGTTCTTAACCAGACAGCTGCATTTTCAACCAAAAAAGGTGTTTTTACATAAAGATTTTGGTAGGAATTGAATTACTTGATTGAACATGATTTGTTTGTTTGTTGGAAGTTCATATCTTCGGATTGAAAGTTAATTGTTAGGTTCAAAATTCAACATTTTTTTTTGAAAATTCTTTTCTTTTTTATAATGAATTGAACTCTTTTAGATTTAAAATTATAATCTTTTTTAGTTGAAATATCGACTATTACATTTTCCGTTGAGGATTCATGTTCTTAGTTGAAACTTCATGTTTTTTGGTAGAAAATGTATCTATTTTGCCGAAAATTCAACTATTTCGTTTAAAATTAATTTTTTGTGGAAGAATCATATTTTTGAGTTGAAAATTAAACTATTTTGTAGAAAATTCGTCTCATTTTTAAGATTCATATTTTTCAATTAAAAATTCATTTGTTTAAAAAGTAATCTGTTTTGGTTGAAGATTCATATTCTTTGTTGAAAATTTGTCTTCCAAAAACTGTAAAATTTTTAAAGGTTTATACCAAAATGTTGATGTTTGAAGACTTTGAAACAAATTATTGTAGAGGCGTTTTAAGATTTTTCCAAGGTTTCAAGAGAATTAAAAATTGTTAAGATTAATGGGAAAGTTTCATATAACTTTTAATTTGAAAAATGAATTCGAAGAGAAACTCGAAAAAGCTTTCAAAATCTTTTAAATGATTTCCTAATATTTCGAAACAGAATATAAAAGATTTTCAAGCACAAATGCTTTCAATTTTGCAAGACTACAAAATTGAAAAAAAAAGTCAATTAAGTTTAAAAAATATTTAGAAGTTTTGAAAAGATTCAAAAATAATTTGAAACAAGTAAATATTTCAAAAAATTAATACAAAATTTAGAATTTCGAAGATTTAAAAAGAAAATCAAGATACAGTTTTGTTGAATAGTTAAAAATTAAATGAGCTAGAAATAAAAATATTAGGACAAAATCGTTCAAAGTTGGATAATAAAATTTGACCAATTTTCTCTTTTAAGCTACGAAACAAAATAATTGGAATTTGAAATATTGAAAAACTTTTATTACTTTGAATATTATCAAATTGTTTAATTTAGCAGGGTTTCCATTTAAACACACATTTGAAAAATCCAAGAATTTTGAATTTGTACTTATGTTTTATGCTTTAGATGAAGCGCTCGATTATTTTCTAATTAATTGCAATGAATTCGAAATCAATCACTTTTAAAAGTTTTAATTGGTATATATTTAATTCTGAAGATCCGAAACCTGAAAGGGAAAATAAATTTTCATTAAATCCCATTTAATTTCGATTTTTCTCGCCTGCATAGTGCAAAGCTTTGAGTTTCCGGTTGAACGTGACTTTTAGCGATTTGATTTCAGCCACAAAGCGTGCAATGATATCGGTAGACAGAAATCGTTTACAACGGCAAAGGGAAAAAGACATGGGTGAGTCCCAAGTCAGTTTAATTGTACCTGTCGTTATTTTTTTTTTCATCTGCTTCTGAAAATTCGGAAAAAAAACATTTTATCACAATAATAATAGAATAATTTCCAGTTTTGCAGTTTTTTTAAATTATACTAAAACAATTTGTAACAAAACTAATTTAACTGAATACTGGAACTTATTTTCTTTAGGGAAGTTATAAATACGCGCGTGATTCGTATTATTGTTGGTTTCACTCAATTTTCAAAATTAAGATATAAAATGAATGTTATACTGTAATTTGGATTTAATTCCGGTTTCGGGCATTGCTTGCAGTGGCCTTTGAATTAAATCCAGATCGTCCAAACATAAACAGGCAGGGTCGCATGAACGATTTCGGTTGGATTTGGACGCATGACGCAACCTGATGCAACTAACGCGCTGAGAGTGCGGTCCTCAAGCTGTTTGTCACGCTTGACTGAACACATCCTTTGTTTCGGCCCTGCGGCTCTGTAATATATAGACAATTAAGCCATTACATTGTTTAAAAATAACGAAGAAAACTAACAAACCTAAAGTTGTTCAAAATTGTAAGTTTAATTTTTGAAGTTAGATTATTTTTGATTAAAATAATATTTCCTATGAAAACCCCTGTTATTATTCAAATATTGTAAATATTCTCTGAAATCCAATGATTTTTTATTGAGAATGATAATTTTATACGAAAAACACTAATATAACAAACAATTGTTTATGATTGTAAATCTTCTTTCAAAACCAATATTTTTTGTTTGTTTAAAATAACTCATTTCAGGTGAAAAATGCTGACCTATCTAAAATGCCAACATAACCTAAAATTGTTGACAAATTGTGAAACTTCTTTTCAATATATTTTTTTTTAAATAACAGTACCAATTTATAAAAAAAGCACAACATAATCCAAAACTGTAAAAAAATTCTACATCTTGTTCAAAATATAATTATTTTTTATTTTAAAAAAAATTCGACTTAAAATGCCAATGTAACCTAATATTGTTTAAAAATTATGGTTCCACTTCGAAATCGAATTATTTTTTAATAAAAATGTCAATTTCCGATGAAATTCACTTACATAATCCTAAATTATTCACGTTTATAAATTTTAGTTTTTAATAACCTAAAGTTGATAAAGAATTGTAAATTAAATATTCTTTGAAATTTAATAATTGTTTATTAAAGATACCATTAATTTCTCACGAAAACACCAACATAACAGAAAATCGTTTATAATTGATAATCTTCTTTAAAATCTGATTTTTGTTTAAAATGACCGATTTCCGGTGAATAGTGTTCACATAACCTAAAATTGTTCAAAAATGATCAATCTTCTTTGAAATCTATAGTAATTTCCAATGAGAACCGCTTGATTAACCTACAATTGTGCACAAAATTTGAATCTTTTTTTAAATCTAATGATTTCTTAACAAAAATACCGATTTCCAATATAAAAATCCAACATAACCTAAAACTGTTGACATATTGTGAATCTTCTTTTCAATACAATTTTTCTTATTCAAAATACCACTTTCCAACAAAAAACACTAACAGAATTAAAAATATTGTTAAAGGAATCCACGTCTTGTCAAAATGATAATGATTTGTCTTTGAAGAATCCAATTTTTGAAGTAAAATGCCGGCGTAACATAAAATTGATTAAAAATTGTAATACTTCTTTGAAATCTGATTGTTTTTTAATAAAAATGTCAATTTCCGATGAAAAACACTAACATAATCCCAATTGCTTTAATTTTGTAAATTTTATTGTTAATAACTTAAAGTTGTTTTTCTGTGAAAAACGTTGATATAACCCGAAACTGTTCGAACTATAATGATGTTTATTTCAAAATATGAATTGTTTGTGTATAAAACGCAAACGTAACCTTAAATTATTAAAAAATTATGAGCCTTCGAAATATAATTTTTTTTTTTAAAAATACCAACTTCGGGTAAAAAACACTAACAAAACCAAAAAAACGTAAATTGTTGAAAAACTTATAATCTTTGAAATCTAATAACTTTTTATTAAAAATACTTATTTCCAGGGTAAAACGCTAACACAACCAAAAATCGTTGAAAATTAAATTTTATTACTCAAAGTTGTTTCACGTCTTAAATTTGAAATTTCGAAAATTAGATCTATAAATAATCTCGTTTGGTAAAAAAAATCATAGAAATCTTTATCCGAATTAAGAAACATTATTTTGTGCTATTTAAATAATTTTTCGCGTTCAAATTAAAACTATGAAATTAATGAATTAATTATGGAAAATATTATACGTATTTTAGGTTAGTACTTTTAATTGGAAATTTGTATTCTCTTTATAGAATTTTAAAATAGAAGCTTAAATTTTGGAAGAAGGCTTAACGTTTTTAAAATTTTCAGGTTGTGTTAGTTTTTTTTCACCGTGAATAGGTATTTTTAATAAAAAGTTACTGGATTTCAAAGATTAAAATTTGTTCAGCAATTTACTTTTTTTATTGTAAAACGAAAATCATTATAGTTCGAACCAGATTTCGAATTATTGTCGGCCGGTTTCAGGTTATGGGTATTTTTAATACAAAATTATTAGATTAAAAAAATATATATATATTTCAAACATCTCAAAGAAAATTGACAAGTTTTAAACAATTTTAGGTTATGTTAGTTTTATAGTATTTCAAAGAATATTTAGAATTCTTTAAGAACTTTGGGTTATTAGGATACTACAATTTACAAACTTGTAGAATTTAGGATTGTGTTAGTGTTTTCCATCGAAAATTCACATATTTATTAAAAAATAATTAGACTTTGAAGAAGTATCATAATTTTTTAACAATTTTAGGTTAGGTTGACATTTTACGTCGAAAATTTAAAACAAAATTATATTTAAAACATCAGAAATCTCTAACTTTAGTACAGAAATCATTAGATTTCATAGAATATTAACATTGTATACAGTATTTAGATTTTTTGAACAGTTGAAAGTCAATATATTCACAATTTTTTATTTTTTTGTTTTATACCGGAAGTCGGTACTTTCAATAAAAAATAATTGTTTTCTAATATTTTACCCTGGAAGTCGGTTGTTTAGAACCAAAAACATTTGACTGCAAAAATTAAACTTACTATTTTGAACAAAACTGCAACAGCTTGGTTGTCTATATATTGTACAAAATATGATGTATTCTGAAGTTAAGATAAATTATCATAAATATGGTGTTTGCTTTTCTTTACTATAAGTTCAAATAATATTTAGATACTATCAAATAAAAAATTTTGTATTAATCTGAATTTTATATTTAAAGTTAAAAATTGCATGATATACAATTATAATCGTCCTATAAAATTTCAGTACAAAATTTTTCGAATTTTTTCTACACTTCAGTAATTAAACTAAATATTGCTTACACTTATTTCCTTTTGGGAAATTATAAAAATAATAACAAAATAAAATGGGGAGAAGTTATGATGAAAAATTGTTTTCATTCGAGTGGAATTTAAAATTATTTTGTCCGAATGAGTCATTCAATCTAAAATCGCGTGCATAATTACGGAGGAGTTATTATTGTTACACGTATGTTTCCACAGAGAAATAAATTATTACACTGTCATTTGCTGACGCCCACGATTCGACCTGTGGATGTCAGCGGTCAAGGCCGACAATAATCTGCTGACAAATTTAGATTTTGCAAATCCGTCACTTTTTCTCAAGATACGGACGAGTTTCAATCTTTACAACTTGAATTAATAATTATTCTGATTGACCGAATCCATTTCAAATCAGACAGGTTCTACACTTGAAGTTGCAGAATCTCTCGGGGACAAAGTATGTTGTTTTTTAGAGGAAATTAGGCGATACGTATTTTTGCGATTTGTGAAAAAAAAATTTTTTTACAGTGTTACGCGTATTTGAACTTTTGTGGGCAGGAGAATTTTTTTTCATAAAATCAAATTTTCGCATTTTTCTTGAAACAACAACAGATACAAAAAAAATTTGAGAAAATAGTTGGCACATTTACAAAAGTTCTACAAAAAGTTCTCTTACGCATTTGAAGGGTAGAAATGCAAAAGGAGTCAAGCGCCAAATTTTCTAAATCGGGTTTATTAGCTCAAAAAATCAGATAAATTCTATTACACATGCCTTCCAAAGGATTTTTTTGGGGCATCATTTTTCAAAATTTGTGTTCTTTTGTTCACAGACCGAGAAGCTTTTCTAACCACAAAGTAAAAAATCAAATTTCATTTTTCTCGACACTGGCTAATTATTTATAATTAATATTGGGTCCCTTCCGTTCAGCACTGAATAACCCAATTCCTCATTTTTTGGAAATATGCAAAATTATTACTGCTATTGTCATTATTTTGAAGTTAAAATGTCAGTTTTACACCGTTTCAAAATCATAATTGGATTTTCAAATTTTGCGAAACTGCATGATTTTTTTTAAACAAACGTTTTAGAAATCAATTCGTCCATTCAATAGCTAGAATTCAAATTTTTAGTTTTTTCTTAAACTGAAAATTGACTCCACAATTAATGTTGAAAGTTGTTACAAGTCGATACGGACCCAAAATCTAACCTCGAAAAGTGACCTGTTTCATTCAATTTCTCGAAACCGGATAGCTTTTTGTAAGCAAACTTTTTTTAGTTCGATAGAGCATGAAAGTATCTCGAAAGTACTTTCTTATTTTTTTCTTAAATTGTCCCGCTGAATTTACAACATGTTTTTAGTCTCTCCTGAAAAAAGTGAAAAATGGCGCTTGACTCCTTTTGCATTTCTACCCTTCATTTATGATATCTTGTACCATTTCCGAGAAAAATGAAAAAATTCAATTTTCATAAACAAAAAATTGTCTTCATTCCTGGCTTATGGAAATACCCACCATTTTTGTTAAATATTAATCCAGGTATTATTTATTTATTTTTTAAACTGAATTTAAATATATTGAAGATAAAAACTTTTCAGTCAAAAAATGTCTTGTATTGGCATTCATTTTGTAACTTAAATTGTTTCAGCAAAAAATTTCAAAATTCGAATTTATGAAAAATAATTTTCTGATGATAGAAATTGTTCAGCCCACGTAAAACTAACATGGAGTTTTCCTCATATAAACTTGTATATATTTTTTAATATTTAACAAAAATGGCGGGTATTTCCATAAGCCAGGAATGAAGAAAATTGTTTGTTTATGAAAATTGAATTTTTTCATTTTTCTCGGAAATGGTACAAGATATCATAAATGCGTAAGAGAACTTTTTGTAGAACTTTTGTAATGTGCAAACTATTTCAAAAATTTGTTTGTATCTGTTGTTGTTTTCAAGAAAAATGCGAAAATTCGATTTTATGAAAAAAAATTCTCCTGCCCACAAAAGTTATTTAGCCCGAATGAAACTCACAAGGTATTTTCCTTATGATAGTAAAAAATTAATTTTTAAGATTTTTTTAATTTACTCGCGGATTTCGAAACGAGGCAATAAACTCTACCAGAATCTGAAAATAAATCGTAAATATCTCAATTGGGTCAAAAGTTATACGAGTTTAAAGAAAAAATTAGGGTTTTTTTGAAAAAGAAAGCCAAAAATTCAAATGCGCATAACTCTGCAAAGAAGATTTTTTTCCCAAATAGCAAAAATACGTATCGCCTAATTTCCTCTAAAAAACAACATATTTTGTCCCCGAGAGATTCCGCAACTTCAAGTGTAGAACCTGCCTGATTTGAAATGGATTCTGTCGATTGTATTTTTAATTGATTAGACAATCAAAGTATTTGGGATTTTGACTTTGATATTTAAAAATTCATTTCACTGAAGTTTGCAACGTTTATCAACGAAAATAGAAAATTTGTAATAACGATTTGAATAAATTTTTTTTATTGCCAAAATTATGCAGTATATGATGTTAAATGGCAGGGTGCACAGTCTTCCCCTTTTTTTCTTAGTTTCCCCTTTTTTCTTGAAATTCCGGTTTTTTACCCTATTCTCAAAAAACTTCCCCTTTGACCCCTTTTCCCTTCAAATATAGGATATTTGAAACTGTACCCATTATTGCATAATAATTAAAGCAATTATAGCATATAAATAAATTATTTATGAATAAATAAGCTACACGTTTCAAGTGCAGACCATTAAAAATAAAAGTACTCTTAAAATTTTTGAAGATGAAACATTTTAAAGCAAGTTGAACATGTGAAACCAGGAGACGGAAGTTATTATCCAATATAAAATTGGAACAGTTACAAAATATATAGTACTTTTCAAATAAATATTAGAAGATTAACACATTTTAGTTGATATGTACAAAAAAAAACCTCATGAAAAAATGGAACATTCCAAATTCATCAACTGCAATTTTAAATCTTTACTTGAAAATTTAACTATTGTTGAAACTTTTTTTTCTTTGAAAATTCATTTTTTTCAAACTCGCAATTGAACTATTCTATTCGTTTTTGAAAATGATTTTTTTTTAGTCGGAAATTCAACTATTTGGTTGCAATTTCCAAATTCGTGCAAAAATTATATTTTTTGGCAGAAAATTGGTTAAAAATTTAACCATATGGTTGAAAATATATTTATTTTGTTGAAAAGCTGTCTTTTTGGTTGAAAATCAAGCTACTCCATTTTTGTTGCAAAGTTGATCTTTTTCATTTTGAAAATTCAAATATTTAGTTAACAATTTATGTGATTTGATAAAAATTCGTCCTTTTCTGTAGAAAAATAATCTTCTTGCTTTAATATTTGACATTTTCAGTACAATTTTTTTCTTTATTGACTAAAAAATCTGTTTTGGTTGAAAACTCAACTCTTGTTGAAAATTCGTGTTTTGTAGAAAATTTGAATTTTCTCTGGAAAATTCAATACTTTGGTAGAGAATTTAACTAACTAGTCGAATTTTGAACTACTTTATTAAAAATTCACTTTTTAGTTAAAAATTCATCATTTTAGCTAAAGCTTTTTTTTGTTCGTTAAAAACTAGGGTCTTAACTAAAAAAAATTTTTTTTTTTTTGGAAAATTAACTTTTTAATTGGAAATTCATATTCTTGGACAAAAATTCAACTTTTTGGTTAAAAATTCACTTTTTTTGCTGAAGATTAATGATTTTAGTTGAAAAATGATTTTTTTTGTAGACAATAAATCAATCTTTCTGGTTAAATATTCATTTCTTTGGTTGAAAATTTAACTATTCTGTTGAAAATTCATTTAATTCTTGATCGAAAATTAATTTTTTTAACTGAAAATTCTATTTTTTGTAGAAAATTGATCTGTTTTAGTTGAAAATTGATTTTTTTGTAGACAATAAATTAATCTTCTTGGTTGAAAATTCATTTCTTTTGATGAAAATTTAACTATTTTGTGGAAAAGTAATTTAATTCTTGGTCGAAAATTAATTTTTTAAACTGAAAATTCCATTTTTTTTTGTAGAAAATTAATCTGTTTTAGTTGAAAATTCGTCCTGTTTGGTATAAATTCAATCTTCGTCGCTGAAAATTCAGCTATTTGATTGAAGATACATGTATTTTGTTGATAATTCGTTGTTTTTTTCTGGTATAAGCGTAATCTCGTTTGCTGAAACTTCAGAAGGACGAAAATTCGTCTTTTGGGTTAGGAAATTAACTATTTTAGTTGAAAATTCAACTTTTTGCAAGACATTTTTTGAAATAAACAAAAAAAAATGTTAAATTTAAGAAATGAAAGATTTAAAAAGTTCTTTTTGTTTGATTAAAAGTTCGACCATTTGTTTGGAAATTCATTTTTGTAGGTCTAATTGTCCTAAGTTCTACTATTTGGTAAAAAGTTCAACTATTTAGTTGAAAATTCGTTAATTTTGCTTTTTTTCATTTGTTTTGGTTATAAATTAATTTTTTGTTGTTGAAAATTCACCTATTTGTTTAAAAATAACACTGTTTTTGGTTGAAGTTTAATCCTTTTTGTTTAAAAATTCAACTATTTGCTGGAAAATTCATCTATTTAGGTAGAAAATTCAAGGATTTGTTTTTAAAATTAATTACATTGTTGAAACTTCAAGTATTTTGTTAGAATTTCTTCTTTTGTGCTCGAAAATTTAACTGTTTTGTTGAACATTTATCTATTTGGACAGAAAATTCTTCCTTTCGGTTGGAAAATTTATATTTTTATATTAAACATTCGTCTATTTGAACAGAAAATTCGTCCGCTTGCATTGAAAATTCATTTCTTATTTGTTGAAGATTCAACTGTCTTCTGAAAAATTTAATTACTCGTGTGAATATTTAATTATTTTTGACAGTTTTATTTTTGGTTCAAAATTCGAACGTTTGGTTGAAAATTCATCTTTGTAGGTAGCAAATTCAACTATTTAGTTGAAAATTTAATTATTTGTTATGAATTTAAGTATTTTGTTAAAAAGTCGTGTTTTTTATCGAAAATTCAACTTTTTTGTTGAACATTCGTCTAGTAAGCCTAGTTGAACACAAAATTCGTCCTCTTGCATTGAAAATTCATTTTTCATTTATTGAAGATTCAACTGTCTTCTAAAAAATTCAATTATTTGCTTAAAAATTCAACTGTTTTTGCAGTTTTTGTTTTTTCTTACAAATTCGACCATTCGGTTGGAAATTTATCTTTCCAGGTAAAAAATTAAATTATTTTGTTGAAAATTTAATTATTTTGTTGAAAGTTTAACTTTGTTGTTCAAAAGCCTTTTTTGGTCGAAAATTTAACTGGTCTATTGAAAATTGATCTTTTATGGTAGAAAATTCGTCTTTTTTGGTACAAGTAAATAAATTTAAAATTAAACAATTTTAGTCTGTAATTACAATGCTTGTTTTTGAATATTAATGGCCAGAGAAAATAAAAAATTGGTCAGAGAAAAATCAGAGGAAAGTCAGGGATATTTGAAAAAGGAAGTTTTGCAGTCACCTTGTAATAATTGCGTGCGTGGTTGTTTTATAGTTTAGTAAAATATGTGATTTCTTCTAAAAGTGTTGCTTGTATCAATTTTTGTCCATTACGTTTTTATTTTAAAATAAGAAAAATTCCCCTATGTTCCCTGCAGTTGAACTGCTGAACGCACTGTGTGACCCTTGAACCTTGAGTAATAAATTGAAAATAAATTGTTTTTTTTTCAGACCAACTGGGAAGGCGAGAAAGGATAGAACAGGTCCATATGAATGATAAGGACGAAGTTCCAGATCAAGGGCGACCGATTCAAATAGTTCTCGCACACGCGGATCACACCTTCGAACTTGACGAAGATGCCCTGGCGAGTATTTTACTCCAGGACGATATCAAGGACAGAAGTGTCGTTGTCGTCTCGGTCGCGGGAGCCTTCAGGAAAGGCAAAAGCTTCCTTCTCGACTTCTTCCTTCGTTACATGAACAGCAAGGTATTTATTCATCTACAACGTGGCCGTTGGACCGGGAAACCGGGAAAACTATGAGACCGGGAAATGACAGTGTTTATTATTATTATTATTATTATACCATTAAGCCTTTTCCCTTCCGGGGTAGGCGTGACTTGCTCGGTTGGAAAGTAGTGAAATAGGTATATAGGTATGAGGTTGATCGGTATATGGGTATAGGGTGGATGGGTATGTAGGTGTTATGTATAGATATTTTAGATTGATCTGGAGTTCTCGTGTCATTTACATAAATGACACGTTCACTCCGCAACACTGCTCCGGCCCAGGTTGCTGATCAATCTCTCTAGCGATCACCCCAAGTGAGGAGCCTCACAAAATTATTATGTATGGTTCCCCACCTGGGCCCATTAGTATCCTAGGTCTTTGTTTCAGGCATCATTCACTCTATTGTCACTCTATAAACTATTTGTCGCGACATATTTCTGTCCTGGCATACTACTCTAGCTTCATTCACGTCCATGCATTTTTTCATGCAGGCTCTTGTATTTCTATGGCTTCTTATGTCTCTTCGTATTAGTGTCTCATTCACAGATTCTAACCATTCTTTCGGCGGTCTACCTCTGGGCATTCTGCCATTTACTTTACCTTTATACACTTGCTTGGTCAGTCGTTCATCTTTCATTCTTTCAAGATGTCCGAACCACCTTAGCTGATTTCTTTCCCATATGTCAACTAGTGTCTCCCCTGTACCACATTCTTTGAGGATTGTCTCGTTTCGTACTTTGTCCATCAGTGTTTTCCCGCATATTATGCGCAGAGGTTTCATGCCGATCGCGTTGATTTTACTCCTGTCCTTTTCTTGACAGGTCGATGTCTCGCTACCGTATAGTACAGTCGGTACGAAAATAGAGTTATGTATGGCCATTTTAGCTTTTTTTGATATGTTTTTATTTGTGAGGATAAACCCTGCTCTACCGATAACCTGCTTACCCTTATTTATGCGCCTATCTAAATCCCCATCTATTTTTCCGTCGTTAGTGAATAGACTACCTAGATATACGTACTTGTCAACTTGTTCTAATTTCTCATCATTTAGAACTATGTTGCATATTGTTTTCTCACTTTTTCCCTCAAACACCATGACTTTCGTTTTATTCACGTTAATTTTGAGGTCCATGTTCTTCATGCTTGTATTAAGTTTATTCAACATTCTTTGCAAGTCTTCGACTGTTTCTGCCATAACAATCTTGTCATCCGCGAAAGCCAACCCACGTACCTTGACGGTTTCGAGATCTACACCTTTTTCGTCGAAGAGGGCAGTTCTAAGACACTTATCCATGAATATGATAAATAGCCACGAGGACATAACGCATCCTTGTTTCACGCCTTGCATAATATCGAACCATTCACTCTTTTTCCCATTTACCCTTACACTCGCTTTACTACCTGTATATATTGTTTTTATTGCTTGTAGGAGCCCTCCAATCACTCTATACTCTATAAGGACTTCCCAAAGTTTACTTCTATTTACCGTGTCGAATGCTTTTTCTAGATCGATAAATGCACAGAAGACTTTCTTTCCTACTCTCAAACTTTTTTCTGCGACCTGTCTTAGGCTAAATATCTGATCCGTACATGATCTTCCTGGCATAAATCCACTTTGGACTTCCCATATTTTCTCTTCTGTAATTTGCATTACCCTACGGATAAGTATTTTTGAGTATATTTTACTTACGGTACTTAGTAGGCTGATTCCTCTGTAATTACTGCAGTTGCTTTTATCTCCTTTTCTTTTGTATATTGGTACGATAATCGCTTTTCTCCAATCGTCTGGGACTTCTCCCGTCTCGATACATAAATTTATTAATTCGCACAACCTGTGAGGTATGTACTCGCCACCGTATTTAAGGATTTCAGCGCTAATATTGTCTATACCCGCAGCCTTACCGTTTTTCAAGTTCTTAATTATATCTCTGACTTCAGTGACACAGACTTTTTCAATTG
>CAKNXH010069232.1:4825-20824 GCA_932178445.1 Andricus quercusramuli
GGGTTCTATCAAGTTAGTTCGCCTTTAAGTGGAAAAACGAGAAAAAGAGGGGAGTTGGCAAAACTGTGAAGTCTGCTATAAATAAATAGGATTTTTGATTATTTATAGACTAATGAATAACATTTTAAGTAAACCTAGAGGTTCATTTTCAATACATTAAAGATATTAGTTTGCAAAACCTGAAATTTTCCTTAAAAAATAAAGTTAATTTTCATTCGTTACTTTTGGTTACGTTTTCGGTCGTACTTTTTTTCCAAAAAGGGGTAGTGAGGAGCAATGAGGGGTGAGTAAGGGAAATGGGGGAAGGGAGTAGAAGTGTGTGGAGGGGAAGTATGGAAACTTTGAGTGGAAAATCAAGGTTGAGAAGGGATTGGAAAGTGAGGGTGATGAGAGGGGGAATTATTTGTAAGGAAGTAGGGAAAGTGAGGGGAAATTAATTAAATGTTCGATTAGAAGAACTGTGGAATGGGGAAGTAGGAGAAGTGATGGGACGGTGAAGTAGAATTAGTGAAAGGTGGGGAACTAGGGGAAGTGAAGGATGGGAAACCAGTGAAAATGAGGGGGTAAGGTAAGTTAGGGAAAATTAGGGATTGAGAAGTAGAGGAATTGAGAAGAAATCCGGTGGGGGGGGGGGGAGTGAGTAGTAAGTATGGAAGGTGAAATGCGGGGAAATTAGGGGAGGGGATTAGGAAAATTGATTGGACATGAGGGACGTGATGTAAGGGAAGTGAGGGGTGGGAGAATAGTAGGATGGGAAGTAAGGAATGATGAGGGACGTAATGTATGGGAAGTGAGGGGTGGGAAATTGTAGGTAGGGAAGTAAGGAATTATGAGGGGGCAAATAAGCTTAGTAAGGGGTGGGGAAATTGTAAGATGGGAAGTAAGGAATGATGAGGGACGTAATGTACGGGAAGTCAGGGGTGGGAAATAGTAGGATGGGAAGTAAGGAATGATGAGGGGGCAAATAAGGGAAGTGAGGTGTGGGTAAATAATAGGATGGGAAGTAAGGAATGATGAGGGACGTAATGTAGTGGAAGTGAGGGGTGGAAAATAGTAGGATGGGAAGTAAGGAATAATAAGGGGGGTGGGAATAAGGGAAGTGAGGGGTGGGGAAATTTTAGGATGGGAAGTAAGGAATGATGAGGGGGAAATAAGGGAAGTGAGGGGTGGGCTGGTATTGTAGTGTGGATATTTCTAGGAGAGGAAGTGATGGCTTGGGAAGGGAGGTGGGCGAAGTGGGTGTTAGCTGGGGAATTGGTGGTTGAAGTGGGAGGAAATTTTGAAAAGGAAGTTTCTGTAATTAAAAAAAGAAATATTAATGATGAGGCTGTTAAGGAATTTTACAATTTTGGCAATGGTTGTATCACGTGATTAGTTTAGCATAAGCCCCAAGTTTTCAGAGATTGTGGGTTCTTGCCAACTCAATGTTTCTCCCAATAGGTACATCCACATCTCTCAAGATATTTCTAGTGTCCCCAATGTCTTCTTGACTTAGTACAACCTACTCTCGTTGAGAATCGTCTGCTAGTTTCCAATTTCTCTCCTCGAAAAGCTAAAAGAGAAATTGAAAAACTTGTTCGCGAGTGATACTCGAATTTTTGCTTTTATCCAATCACCGGAAATGGGTTTTTCCTGCTCTCTGTGATTTACAACGCGCCACTTGAAAATCGAATAAAATCCCGTGTTATGTAACTTTCGAGGACTCGAACCAATATCCGGTTTTTAAATAAACTTTATCTTGAAAAAAAATTTAAGCACTTCAAATAGAAATTGGCAATATTTAAATCAAGTCTAATAAATTGAATTTTATGCAAATTCAAAGTCCAGTTCGATTAAATAAATAATTGATATTAATTTTAATGAGGTTTTTTTGGCGAGGTGGAAAAAGTTCTTTTCTTTTGGTAAAGTTTCAAGGACTGAGTGCGGGGTGAATTTAATTAAAATTTAAATTTAAAAAAAGTTTATAATGTTTTTCGTCGGTTAAAAATCGAAAATAATGAGTGATAAAAAGATAATGAGGGACCGGAAGCGAGTGGAGGAGCCGCGAAGAATGAAAACGACCTCGGAGGAGTTGAGAAACAGGTCGAGGTCAAGGACCAGTGATGACGTCATACCGAACAAACCCCTTTTCCAGAGGGAGCGTGGCATCTCAGATATGCCGGGAGGCATCGAAAAATGTAGTGCAAATATGGACTTTATTCTGATTTCAATTCGGATTTCAATGAACTAAAATTTAAAAATAGCAAAGCTTAGAAATGCAACTACTAAGAGGATTTTTTTTCGCTTCTATGATAATGTCAGAGAGAAACTTTAATGTATATTTTTCGATTTGAGGTGGAAAATAATTTTTAATATAAAATAACAATTTCGAATAACTATTTTGTAGGTTTATTCATTTGTTTTTAAGGTTATATAAATAAAATTTTCCTAAGATTCTTGAGAAAATTAGAAACAAAATTGATATTTTTAGATATGCAAAATCAAAATTTTAACAGAAAAGTTAATCTTCGACCAAATATTTGAATTTTCAATCAAAAAGATGAATTTTACGCACAGAAGATTGATTTTCTATCCGAAAAGGCGAGTTTTCAACAAAATACATAAATTTTTAACCAAATAGTTTAATTTTCATCGAAGAGACTTAATTTTCAACTTGAAAAAAAACGAATCTTCTATAAAACAATGGATTTTGTACCGAATAGTTGAACTTTCTCCCATATCGTTAAATTTTTAAGTAAAAAAGACGAATATTTTACAAAACATTTGAATTTTCAACCCGGGAATATAAATTTTCAGTAAAATAGTTAAGTTTTCAGTTAAAAAAAATTAATTTTTAACCAAAAAAATGTAATATTCAACTAAAATTGTGAATCTTTAACCAAAAAAAGTGAACTTTTAAGAAAGTAGTTCATCTGTCAACCAAGAAGTTGAATTTTCTACCGAAAAAGGTAAATTTTTAACGAAAAATTTAATAGTTGATATTTGAGCAAAATAATGTCATTAAAAATAAAAGACAGTTGGATTTAACCAATAAAAACGATTTTTCAACAAAATACACAAATCTTCAAATAGTTAAATTTTCTAACAAATTGTCAAATTTTCGAGCCAAAAATACGAATATTCTACAAAAAAGTTCCATTTCGAACGAAACAAAAAAAGTTGTTAACCGGACAGCCGCATTTTCAACCAAAGAAGGTGAAATTTTTACAGAAAGGTTTTGGTAGAAAATTGAATTACTTGATTGAACATGATTTGTTTGTTTGTTGAAAGTTCATATTTTCGGGTTGAAAAATTAATTTTTAGGTTCAAAATTCAACTATTTGTTTGAAAATTCTTTTTTTATAATGAATTGGACACTTTTAGATTTAAAATTATAATCTTTTTTAGTTGAAATATCTACTATGACATTTTCCGTTGAGGATTCATGTTGTTTGGTTGAAAATTGGATTATACTTTGTCAATAGTCGAACTACTTTGTTAAAAATTCATTTATTTTTTTATGAAAATTCATCAATAGTTAAAAATTCATGTTTTTGGTAGAAAATATATCTATTTTGCCAAAAATTCAATTATTTTGTTTTTTAATTAATTTTTTTGTGGAAGAATCATATTTTTAAGTTAAAAATTAATCTATTTTGTCTTGTTTGTTGAAAATTTTTCTTTAAAAAACTGCAAAATTTTAAAAGATTTCAAAAAGTTTATAACAAAATGTTGATGTTTGAAGACTTGGAAACAAATTGTAGAGGCGTTTTAAGAATTTTCAAAGGTTTCAAGAGAATGAAAAATTCTTAAGATTCATGGGAAAGTTTCATATAACTTTTAATTTTAAAAATGAATTCGAAGAGAAACTCGAAAAAGCTTTCAAAATCTTTTAAATGATTTCCTAATATTTCGAAACAGAATATAAAAGATTTTCAAGCACAAATGCTTTCAATTTTGCAAGACTACAAAATTGCAGAAAAAATTCAATTAAGTTTAAAAAATATTTAGAAGTTTTGAAAAGATTCAAAAATAATTTGAAACAAGTAAATATTTCAAAAAATTAATACAAAATTTAGAATTTCGAAGATTTAAAAAGAAAATCAAGATACAGTTTTGTTGAATAGTTAAAAATTAAATGAGCTAGAAATAAAAATATTAGGACAAAATCGTTCAAAGTTGGATAATAAAATTTGACCAATTTTCTCTTTTAAGCTACGAAACAAAATAATTGGAATTTGAAATATTGAAAAACTTTTATTACTTTGAATATTATCAAATTGTTTAATTTAGCAGGGTTTCCATTTAAACACACATTTGAAAAATCCAAGAATTTTGAATTTGTACTTATGTTTTATGCTTTAGATGAAGCGCTCGATTATTTTCTAATTAATTGCAATGAATTCGAAATCAATCACTTTTAAAAGTTTTAATTGGTATATATTTAATTCTGAAGATCCGAAACCTGAAAGGGAAAATAAATTTTCATTAAATCCCATTTAATTTCGATTTTTCTCGCCTGCATAGTGCAAAGCTTTGAGTTTCCGGTTGAACGTGACTTTTAGCGATTTGATTTCAGCCACAAAGCGTGCAATGATATCGGTAGACAGAAATCGTTTACAACGGCAAAGGGAAAAAGACATGGGTGAGTCCCAAGTCAGTTTAATTGTACCTGTCGTTATTTTTTTTTTCATCTGCTTCTGAAAATTCGGAAAAAAAACATTTTATCACAATAATAATAGAATAATTTCCAGTTTTGCAGTTTTTTTAAATTATACTAAAACAATTTGTAACAAAACTAATTTAACTGAATACTGGAACTTATTTTCTTTAGGGAAGTTATAAATACGCGCGTGATTCGTATTATTGTTGGTTTCACTCAATTTTCAAAATTAAGATATAAAATGAATGTTATACTGTAATTTGGATTTAATTCCGGTTTCGGGCATTGCTTGCAGTGGCCTTTGAATTAAATCCAGATCGTCCAAACATAAACAGGCAGGGTCGCATGAACGATTTCGGTTGGATTTGGACGCATGACGCAACCTGATGCAACTAACGCGCTGAGAGTGCGGTCCTCAAGCTGTTTGCCACGCTTGACTGAACACATCCTTTATTTCGGCCCTGCGGCTCTGTAATATATAGGCAATTAAGCCATTACATTGTTGTTTAAAAATAACGAAAAAAACTAACAAACCTAAAGTTGTTCAAAATTGTAAGTTTAATTTTTGAAGTTAGATTATTTTTGATTAAAATAATATTTCCTATGAAAACCCCTGTTATTATTCAAATATTATAAATATTCTCTGAAATCTAATGATTTTTTATTAAGAATGATAATTTTATACGAAAAACACTAATATAACAAACAATTGTTTATGATTGTAAATCTTCTTTCAAACCTAATATTTTTTGTTTGTTTAAAATAACCTATTGCTGGTGAAAAATGTTAACCTATCTAAAATGCCAACATAACCTAAAATTGTTGACAAATTGTGAAAGTTCTTTGCAATATATTTTTTTTTAATAACAGTACCAATTTAAAAAAAAGGCACTAGCGTAATCCAAAACTGTAAAAATATTCTATATCTTGTTCAAATTATAATGATTTTTTATTTAAAAGAAAAATTCGACTTAAAATGCCAATGTAACCTAATATTGTTAAAAAAATATGGTTCCAGTTCGAAATCGAATTTTTTTAAAAATAAAAATGTCAATTTCCGATGAAAAGCACTTACATAATCCTAAATTCTTCACGTTTATAAATTTTGGTTTATTAATAACCTAAAGTTGATAAACAATATTGCAAATATTCTTTGAAATTTAATAATCGTTTGTTAAAGATACCATTAACTTCCCACGAAAACACCGACATAACAGAAAATTGTTTATAATTTTTTATCTTTTTTGAAATCTGATTTTCATTTAAAATTACCCATTTTCGGGTGATAATGTTGACATAACCTAAAATTGTTCAAAAATGATCAATCTTCGTTGCAATCTATACCAATTTCCCATGAGAACCGCTTGATTCACCTACAATTGTGTACAAAATTTGAATCTTTTTTGAAATCTAATGATTTTTTACCAAAAATACCGATTTCCAATATAAAAAGCCAACATAACCTTAAACTGTTGACATATTGTGAATATTCTTTTCAATACAATTTTTCTTGTTAAAAATACCACTTTCTAACAAAAAACACTAACATAATTCCAAATATTTTTAAAAGAATCTACATCTTGTCCAAATGATAATGATTTTTCTTTGAAGAATCCAATTTCTGAAGTAAAATGCCTGCGTTTCATAAAATTTATCAAAAATTGTAATACTTCTTTGAAATCTGATTATTTTTCAATAAAAATGTCAATTTCCGATGAAAAACACTAAGATAATCCCAATTGCTTTAATTTTGTAATTTTTTTTTAATAACCTAAAGATGTTTTTCTGTGAAAAACGTTGATATAACCTGAAACTGTTCAAACTATAATGATGGCTATTTCAAAATACGAATTGTGTGTGTAAAACCCAAACGTAACCTTAAATTATTAAAAAATTATGAACCTTTGAAATATAATTTTGTTTTGTTTAAAAATACCAACTTAGGTTAAAAAAACCCTAACAAAACCAAAAAGCGTAAATTGTTGAAAATCTTGTAATCTTTGAAATCGCATAACTTTTTATTAAAAATACTTATTTCCAGGGTAAAACTTTATCCGAATTAAGAAACATTATTTTGTGCTATTTAAATACTTTTCCGCGTTCAAATTAAAACTATGAAATTAATGAATTAATTATGGAAAATATTATACGTGTTTTAGGTTAGTACTTTTAATTGGAAATTTGTATTCTCTTTATAGAATTTTAAAATAGAAGCTTAAATTTTGGAAGAAGGCTTAACGTTTTTAAAATTTTCAGGTTGTGTTAGTTTTTTTTCACCGTGAATAGGTATTTTTAATAAAAAGTTACTGGATTTCAAAGATTAAAATTTGTTCAGCAATTTACTTTTTTTATTGTAAAACGAAAATCATTATAGTTCGAACCAGATTTCGAATTATTGTCGGCCGGTTTCAGGTTATGGGTATTTTTAATACAAAATTATTAGATTAAAAAAATATATATATATTTCAAACATCTCAAAGAAAATTGACAAGTTTTAAACAATTTTAGGTTATGTTAGTTTTATAGTATTTCAAAGAATATTTAGAATTCTTTAAGAACTTTGGGTTATTAGGATACTACAATTTACAAACTTGTAGAATTTAGGATTGTGTTAGTGTTTTCCATCGAAAATTCACATATTTTTTAAAAAATAATAAGACTTTGAAGAAGTATCATATTTTGTTAAGAATTTTAGGTTAGGTTGACATTTTACGTCGAAAATTTAAAACAAAATTATATTTCAAACATCAGAAATCTCTAACTTTAGTACAAAAATCATTAGATTTCATAGAATATTAACATTGTATACAGTATTTAGATTTTTTGAACAGTTGAAAGTCAATATATTCACAATTTTTTATTTTTTTGTTTTATACCGGAAGTCGGTACTTTCAATAAAAAATAATTGTTTTCTAATATTTTACCCTGGAAGTCGGTTATTTTGAACCAAACTGCAACAGTTTGGTTGTCTATATATTGTACAAAATATGATATATTCTGAAGTTAAGATAAATTATCATAAATATGGTGTTGGCTTTTCTTCACTATAAGTTCAAATAATATTTAGATACTATGAAATACAACATTTTGTATTAATCTGAATTTTATATTTAAATTTAAAAATTGCATGATATAGAATTATAATCGTCCTATAAAATTTCAGTACAAAATTTTTCGAATTTTTTCTACACTTCAGTAATTAAACTAAATATTGCTTACACTTATTTCCTTTTGGGAAATTATAAAAATAATAACAAAATAAAATGGGGAGAAGTTATGATGAAAAATTGTTTTCATTCGAGTGGAATTTAAAATTATTTTGTCCGAATGAGTCATTCAATCTAAAATCGCGTGCATAATTACGGAGGAGTTATTATTGTTACACGTATGTTTCCACAGAGAAATAAATTATTACACTGTCATTTGCTGACGCCCACGATTCGACCTGTGGATGTCAGCGGTCAAGGCCGACAATAATCTGCTGACAAATTTAGATTTTGCAAATCCGTCACTTTTTCTCAAGATACGGACGAGTTTCAATCTTTACAACTTGAATGAATAATTATTCTGATTGACCGAATCCATTTCAAATCAGGCAGGTTCTACACTTGAAGTTGCAGAATCTCTCGGGGACAAAGTATGTTGTTTTTTAGAGGAAATTAGGCGATACGTATTTTTGCGATTTGTGAAAAAAAAAATTTTTTACAGTGTTACGCGTATTTGAATTTTTGGCTTTCTTTTTCAAAAAAACTCCAATTTTTTCTTTAAACTCTTATAACTTTTGACCTAATTGAGATATTTACGATTTATTTTCAGATTCTGGTAGAGTTTATTGCCTTCTTTCGAAATCTGCGAGGAAATTAAAGAAATCTTAAAAATTAATTTTGTGCTATCATAAGGAAAATACCTTGTGAGTTTCATTCGGGCTAAATAACTTTTGTGGGCAGGAGAATTTTTTTTCATAAAATCAAATTTTCGCATTTTTCTTGAAACAACAACAGATACAAAAAAAATTTGAGAAAATAGTTGGCACATTTACAAAAGTTCTACAAAAAGTTCTCTTACGCATTTGAAGGGTAGAAATGCAAAAGGAGTCAAGCGCCAAATTTTCGAAATCGGGTTTATTAGCTCAAAAAATCAGATAAATTCTATTACACATGCCTTCCAAAGGATTTTTTTGGGGCATCATTTTTCAAAATTTGTGTTCTTTTGTTCACAGACCGAGAAGCTTTTCTAACCACAAAGTAAAAAATCAAATTTCATTTTTCTCGACACTGGCTAATTATTTATAATTAATATTGGGTCCCTTCCGTTCAGCACTGAATAACCCAATTCCTCATTTTTTGGAAATATGCAAAATTATTACTGCTATTGTCATTATTTTGAAGTTAAAATGTCAGTTTTACACCGTTTCAAAATCATAATTGGATTTTCAAATTTTGCGAAACTGCATGATTTTTTTTAAACAAACGTTTTAGAAATCAATTCGTCCATTCAATAGCTAGAATTCAAATTTTTAGTTTTTTCTTAAACTGAAAATTGACTCCACAATTAATGTTGAAAGTTGTTACAAGTCGATACGGACCCAAAATCTAACCTCGAAAAGTGACCTGTTTCATTCAATTTCTCGAAACCGGATAGCTTTTTGTAAGCAAACTTTTTTTAGTTCGATAGAGCATGAAAGTATCTCGAAAGTACTTTCTTATTTTTTTCTTAAATTGTCCCGCTGAATTTACAACATGTTTTTAGTCTCTCCTGAAAAAAGTGAAAAATGGCGCTTGACTCCTTTTGCATTTCTACCCTTCATTTATGATATCTTGTACCATTTCCGAGAAAAATGAAAAAATTCAATTTTCATAAACAAAAAATTGTCTTCATTCCTGGCTTATGGAAATACCCACCATTTTTGTTAAATATTAATCCAGGTATTATTTATTTATTTTTTAAACTGAATTTAAATATATTGAAGATAAAAACTTTTCAGTCAAAAAATGTCTTGTATTGGCATTCATTTTGTAACTTAAATTGTTTCAGCAAAAAATTTCAAAATTCGAATTTATGAAAAATAATTTTCTGATGATAGAAATTGTTCAGCCCACGTAAAACTAACATGGAGTTTTCCTCATATAAACTTGTATATATTTTTTAATATTTAACAAAAATGGCGGGTATTTCCATAAGCCAGGAATGAAGAAAATTGTTTGTTTATGAAAATTGAATTTTTTCATTTTTCTCGGAAATGGTACAAGATATCATAAATGCGTAAGAGAACTTTTTGTAGAACTTTTGTAATGTGCAAACTATTTCAAAAATTTGTTTGTATCTGTTGTTGTTTTCAAGAAAAATGCGAAAATTCGATTTTATGAAAAAAAATTCTCCTGCCCACAAAAGTTATTTAGCCCGAATGAAACTCACAAGGTATTTTCCTTATGATAGTAAAAAATTAATTTTTAAGATTTTTTTAATTTACTCGCGGATTTCGAAACGAGGCAATAAACTCTACCAGAATCTGAAAATAAATCGTAAATATCTCAATTGGGTCAAAAGTTATACGAGTTTAAAGAAAAAATTAGGGTTTTTTTGAAAAAGAAAGCCAAAAATTCAAATGCGCATAACTCTGCAAAGAAGATTTTTTTCCCAAATAGCAAAAATACGTATCGCCTAATTTCCTCTAAAAAACAACATATTTTGTCCCCGAGAGATTCCGCAACTTCAAGTGTAGAACCTGCCTGATTTGAAATGGATTCTGTCGATTGTATTTTTAATTGATTAGACAATCAAAGTATTTGGGATTTTGACTTTGATATTTAAAAATTCATTTCACTGAAGTTTGCAACGTTTATCAACGAAAATAGAAAATTTGTAATAACGATTTGAATAAATTTTTTTTATTGCCAAAATTATGCAGTATATGATGTTAAATGGCAGGGTGCACAGTCTTCCCCTTTTTTTCTTAGTTTCCCCTTTTTTCTTGAAATTCCGGTTTTTTACCCTATTCTCAAAAAACTTCCCCTTTGACCCCTTTTCCCTTCAAATATAGGATATTTGAAACTGTACCCATTATTGCATAATAATTAAAGCAATTATAGCATATAAATAAATTATTTATGAATAAATAAGCTACACGTTTCAAGTGCAGACCATTAAAAATAAAAGTACTCTTAAAATTTTTGAAGATGAAACATTTTAAAGCAAGTTGAACATGTGAAACCAGGAGACGGAAGTTATTATCCAATATAAAATTGGAACAGTTACAAAATATATAGTACTTTTCAAATAAATATTAGAAGATTAACACATTTTAGTTGATATGTACAAAAAAAAACCTCATGAAAAAATGGAACATTCCAAATTCATCAACTGCAATTTTAAATCTTTACTTGAAAATTTAACTATTGTTGAAACTTTTTTTTCTTTGAAAATTCATTTTTTTCAAACTCGCAATTGAACTATTCTATTCGTTTTTGAAAATGATTTTTTTTTAGTCGGAAATTCAACTATTTGGTTGCAATTTCCAAATTCGTGCAAAAATTATATTTTTTGGCAGAAAATTGGTTAAAAATTTAACCATATGGTTGAAAATATATTTATTTTGTTGAAAAGCTGTCTTTTTGGTTGAAAATCAAGCTACTCCATTTTTGTTGCAAAGTTGATCTTTTTCATTTTGAAAATTCAAATATTTAGTTAACAATTTATGTGATTTGATAAAAATTCGTCCTTTTCTGTAGAAAAATAATCTTCTTGCTTTAATATTTGACATTTTCAGTACAATTTTTTTCTTTATTGACTAAAAAATCTGTTTTGGTTGAAAACTCAACTCTTGTTGAAAATTCGTGTTTTGTAGAAAATTTGAATTTTCTCTGGAAAATTCAATACTTTGGTAGAGAATTTAACTAACTAGTCGAATTTTGAACTACTTTATTAAAAATTCACTTTTTAGTTAAAAATTCATCATTTTAGCTAAAGCTTTTTTTTGTTCGTTAAAAACTAGGGTCTTAACTAAAAAAAATTTTTTTTTTTTTGGAAAATTAACTTTTTAATTGGAAATTCATATTCTTGGACAAAAATTCAACTTTTTGGTTAAAAATTCACTTTTTTTGCTGAAGATTAATGATTTTAGTTGAAAAATGATTTTTTTTGTAGACAATAAATCAATCTTTCTGGTTAAATATTCATTTCTTTGGTTGAAAATTTAACTATTCTGTTGAAAATTCATTTAATTCTTGATCGAAAATTAATTTTTTTAACTGAAAATTCTATTTTTTGTAGAAAATTGATCTGTTTTAGTTGAAAATTGATTTTTTTGTAGACAATAAATTAATCTTCTTGGTTGAAAATTCATTTCTTTTGATGAAAATTTAACTATTTTGTGGAAAAGTAATTTAATTCTTGGTCGAAAATTAATTTTTTAAACTGAAAATTCCATTTTTTTTTGTAGAAAATTAATCTGTTTTAGTTGAAAATTCGTCCTGTTTGGTATAAATTCAATCTTCGTCGCTGAAAATTCAGCTATTTGATTGAAGATACATGTATTTTGTTGATAATTCGTTGTTTTTTTCTGGTATAAGCGTAATCTCGTTTGCTGAAACTTCAGAAGGACGAAAATTCGTCTTTTGGGTTAGGAAATTAACTATTTTAGTTGAAAATTCAACTTTTTGCAAGACATTTTTTGAAATAAACAAAAAAAAATGTTAAATTTAAGAAATGAAAGATTTAAAAAGTTCTTTTTGTTTGATTAAAAGTTCGACCATTTGTTTGGAAATTCATTTTTGTAGGTCTAATTGTCCTAAGTTCTACTATTTGGTAAAAAGTTCAACTATTTAGTTGAAAATTCGTTAATTTTGCTTTTTTTCATTTGTTTTGGTTATAAATTAATTTTTTGTTGTTGAAAATTCACCTATTTGTTTAAAAATAACACTGTTTTTGGTTGAAGTTTAATCCTTTTTGTTTAAAAATTCAACTATTTGCTGGAAAATTCATCTATTTAGGTAGAAAATTCAAGGATTTGTTTTTAAAATTAATTACATTGTTGAAACTTCAAGTATTTTGTTAGAATTTCTTCTTTTGTGCTCGAAAATTTAACTGTTTTGTTGAACATTTATCTATTTGGACAGAAAATTCTTCCTTTCGGTTGGAAAATTTATATTTTTATATTAAACATTCGTCTATTTGAACAGAAAATTCGTCCGCTTGCATTGAAAATTCATTTCTTATTTGTTGAAGATTCAACTGTCTTCTGAAAAATTTAATTACTCGTGTGAATATTTAATTATTTTTGACAGTTTTATTTTTGGTTCAAAATTCGAACGTTTGGTTGAAAATTCATCTTTGTAGGTAGCAAATTCAACTATTTAGTTGAAAATTTAATTATTTGTTATGAATTTAAGTATTTTGTTAAAAAGTCGTGTTTTTTATCGAAAATTCAACTTTTTTGTTGAACATTCGTCTAGTAAGCCTAGTTGAACACAAAATTCGTCCTCTTGCATTGAAAATTCATTTTTCATTTATTGAAGATTCAACTGTCTTCTAAAAAATTCAATTATTTGCTTAAAAATTCAACTGTTTTTGCAGTTTTTGTTTTTTCTTACAAATTCGACCATTCGGTTGGAAATTTATCTTTCCAGGTAAAAAATTAAATTATTTTGTTGAAAATTTAATTATTTTGTTGAAAGTTTAACTTTGTTGTTCAAAAGCCTTTTTTGGTCGAAAATTTAACTGGTCTATTGAAAATTGATCTTTTATGGTAGAAAATTCGTCTTTTTTGGTACAAGTAAATAAATTTAAAATTAAACAATTTTAGTCTGTAATTACAATGCTTGTTTTTGAATATTAATGGCCAGAGAAAATAAAAAATTGGTCAGAGAAAAATCAGAGGAAAGTCAGGGATATTTGAAAAAGGAAGTTTTGCAGTCACCTTGTAATAATTGCGTGCGTGGTTGTTTTATAGTTTAGTAAAATATGTGATTTCTTCTAAAAGTGTTGCTTGTATCAATTTTTGTCCATTACGTTTTTATTTTAAAATAAGAAAAATTCCCCTATGTTCCCTGCAGTTGAACTGCTGAACGCACTGTGTGACCCTTGAACCTTGAGTAATAAATTGAAAATAAATTGTTTTTTTTTCAGACCAACTGGGAAGGCGAGAAAGGATAGAACAGGTCCATATGAATGATAAGGACAAAGTTCCAGATCAAGGGCGACCGATTCAAATAGTTCTCGCACACGCGGATCACACCTTCGAACTTGACGAAGATGCCCTGGCGAGTATTTTACTCCAGGACGATATCAAGGACAGAAGTGTCGTTGTCGTCTCGGTCGCGGGAGCCTTCAGGAAAGGCAAAAGCTTCCTCCTCGACTTCTTCCTTCGTTACATGAACAGCAAGGTATTTATTCATCTACAACGTGGCCGTTGTACCGGGAAACCGGGAAATCTATGAGACCGGGAAATGACAGTATTTATTATTATTATTATTATACCATTAAGCCTTTTTCCTTCCGGGGTAGGCGTGACTTGCTCGGTTGGAAAGTAGTGAAATAGGTATATAGGTATGAGGTTGATCGGTATATGGGTATAGGGTGGATGGGTATGTAGGTGTTATGTATAAATATTTTAGATTGATCTGGAGTTCTCGTGTCATTTACATAAATGACACGTTCACTCCGCAACACTGCTCCGGCCCAGGTTGCTGATCAATCTCTCTAGCGATCACCCCAAGTGAGGAGCCTCACAAAATTATTATGTATGGTTCCCCACCTGGGCCCATTAGTATCCTAGGTCTTTGTTTCAGGCATCATTCACTCTATTGTCACTCTATAAACTATTTGTCGCGACATATTTCTGTCCTGGCATACTACTCTAGCTTCATTCACGTCCATGCATTTTTTCATGCAGGCTCTTGTATTTCTATGGCTTCTTATGTCTCTTCGGATTAGTGTCTCATTCACAGATTCTAACCATTCTTTCGGCGGTCTACCTCTGGGCATTCTGCCATTTACTTTACCTTTATACACTTGCTTGGTCAGTCGTTCATCTTTCATTCTTTCAAGATGTCCGAACCACCTTAGCTGATTTCTTTCCCATATGTCAACTAGTGTCTCCCCTGTACCACATTCTTTGAGGATTGTCTCGTTTCGTACTTTGTCCATCAGTGTTTTCCCGCATATTATGCGCAGAGGTTTCATGCCGATCGCGTTGATTTTACTCCTGTCCTTTTCTTGACAGGTCGATGTCTCGCTACCGTATAGTACAGTCGGTACGAAAATAGAGTTATGTATGGCCATTTTAGCTTTTTTTGATATGTTTTTATTTGTGAGGATAAACCCTGCTCTACCGATAACCTGCTTACCCTTATTTATGCGCCTATCTAAATCCCCATCTATTTTTCCGTCGTTAGTGAATAGACTACCTAGATATACGTACTTGTCAACTTGTTCTAATTTCTCATCATTTAGAACTATGTTGCATATTGTTTTCTCACTTTTTCCCTCAAACACCATGACTTTCGTTTTATTCACGTTAATTTTGAGGTCCATGTTCTTCATGCTTGTATTAAGTTTATTCAACATTCTTTGCAAGTCTTCGACTGATTCTGCCATAACAATCTTGTCATCCGCGAAAGCCAACCCACGTACCTTGACGGTTTCGAGATCTACACCTTTTTCGTCGAAGAGGGCAGTTCTAAGACACTTATCCATGAATATGATAAATAGCCACGAGGACATAACGCATCCTTGTTTCACGCCTTGCATAATATCGAACCATTCACTCTTTTTCCCATTTACCCTTACACTCGCTTTACTACCTGTATATATTGTTTTTATTGCTTGTAGGATCCCTCCATTCACTCCATACTCTATTAGGACTTCCCAAAGTTTACTTCTATTTACCGTGTCGAATGCTTTTTCTAGATCGATAAATGCACAGAAGACTTTCTTTCCTACTCTCAAACTTTTTTCTGCGACCTGTCTTAGGCTAAATATCTGATCCGTACATGATCTTCCTGGCATAAATCCACTTTGGACTTCCCATATTTTCTCTTCTGTAATTTGCATTACCCTACGGATAAGTATTTTTGAGTATATTTTACTTACGGTACTTAGTAGGCTGATTCCTCTGTAATTACTGCAGTTGCTTTTATCTCCTTTTCTTTTGTATATTGGTACGATAATCGCTTTTCTCCAATCGTCTGGGACTTCTCCCGTCTCGATACATAAATTTATTAATTCGCACAACCTGTGAGGTATGTACTCGCCACCGTATTTAAGGATTTCAGCGCTAATATTGTCTATACCCGCAGCCTTACCGTTTTTCAAGTTCTTAATTATATCTCTGACTTCAGTGACACAGACTTTTTCAATTG
>CAKNXH010069233.1:6125-25257 GCA_932178445.1 Andricus quercusramuli
AATTCAAGAATTTTAAATCAGACTAGAATCAAATTCAAAATCCCATTTAACGTCCATTTAACGTGATTTGATAATAATAAAAATAAGAAAGACGAAAGAAATAAAAAAGTGATGGAAGGGGATTTGGTTGGTTGCCTTCTCATTTTTCTTTCCTCTTTTTTTATTTTTGTCCAATGAAACAAATTTTCTTTATTTGTTTTTTAGGAATTGCAATAGGAGCATTTTGCGGTGGTGGTCCAAATTTGATCGTTGAATTCTTATTTTATTTTCATGAATATTTTATACATTAACTATTTTTATATCAATTCGATTTTTTTTAAATTAAAAATCAGGGATTCAAACGAAATTAATGAGCATTTTCTGTTATTTGCCAATTATTTCTGTAAATTCAATATAATTTACCTAAAAAACTTCTAAGTATGAAAAATTACTAATAAATAATGCAGCTACGGAGACGCAAGTTAAAATTGCGTTTCTTCAAAGTTTTATATCTAAATAAATAAAAAGGAACTTAACGAAAGTTTCTTTACGTTTCTTTTAATTCTTTTCTATCTAAAATATAATTACCACATCATTTTGACCTTTTGTCTTCGTAGCCTCATTATCTTTTGATACTGTTTTAGACTGAGCTTAATTTTTAGCTAAATCATTTTTAATTTATCGAAATAATTGACAAATATCCAAAAATGTCCCTTAATTTCGTTCGAATCCCTGTTAAAAATTCAACTGTTTGGTTGCAAATTGATCTATTTTGGTTGAATTAAACTGATTTTTGTTTACAATAAAAATCTTTTTTAAACCATTTTTTACAATTTTCGTTGAGATTTCATATTTTTTTATTGAAAATTAATCTTGTTTATGTATTGAAAAATGCATGTATTTTGTTCAAAATTCGTCTATTGTGGTAGAATATTAATCTTCTTGATGAAAAATTCATCTTTGTGGTTGAAAATGCATTTCTTTGGTTCAAAATTTGGTTGAAAATTCGTCTTTTTTCGATTAAAAAATTAATTTTTTTAAGTAAAAATGTAACTATTCCATTTTTGGTAGAAAATTATTGTTTAATCTCCTTGGTTGAAAATTGATTTTTTGGTTTAAATGCAACTATTTGGTTAAATATTCTCTTTTTGATTAGCAATTTAAATATTTAATGGGAAATTCTTTTTTTATTGAAAATCTAACTATTCCATTTTTGTTAAAAATCTATCTTCATTTTGCCAAAAATTCAACTACTTTATTGAAAATCAATGTTTTTTTTTCATTCATATTTTTTTGTAGCAGATTCATCTTCTTGGTTGAAAATTAATCTTTTTGATTGAAAATTTTAAAAATTTTATGGGATATTGTTTTTTGATTGAAAATTAACTTTTCCATTTTTGTTAAAGATCCATCTTATTCTGTTAAAAATTCAACTATTTTTTCTTCAAATTAATATATTTATTTAAAAATGCATCATTTTTGTAGAAAATTCATCTTATTTTGTTTAAAATTCAATCATTTTGTTAAAAATTAATGTATTTTTTTAAATTCCTATTTTTTGTAGAAAATTCAGCTTCTTGGTTGAAAATCTATCTTTTTCTTTAGCAATATAAAATACTTTGTGGGAAATTAGTTTTTTTATTGAAAATCTAACTATTCCATTTCTGTTAAAAATCCATCTTTTTTGTTAAAAAATGCAACTGTTTAGTTGTAACTTAATCTATTTTGGTTGAATTAAACTGTTTTTGGTTAAAAATAAAAATCTGATCTAAACCCTTTTTTCACACTTCTCGTTGAGAATTCATATTTTTTCGTTGAAAATTAATCTTGTACTGAAAAATTCATGTATTTTGGTTTAAAATTCGTTTTTTGTAGTAAAATATTAATCTTCTTCTTAAAAATTGATTTTTCGGTTTAAATTCAACTATTTGGCTGAAAAATTAATTTTTTCAAAGTGAATGTTGAACTATTTTGTTGAAAATTATGTATTTTTTTATCCATATTTTTTGTAGAAAATTCATCTTCTTGATTGAAAATTTATCTTTTTAGTCGGAAATTTAAATATTTTGTTGGTAATTAGTTTTTTATTGAAAATCTATTTCATTTTTGTTAAAAATTCAACTATTTAGTTGAAAATTACTTTTTTTTGTGTTCAAAATTAATTGTTTTTACTGAAAGTTTAATTGTTCCATTTTTGTTTCAAAATTGATTTTTTAGAGTTAAAAACTCAACTATTTGGTTTAAGATTCATGTATTTTGTTCAAAGTTCGTCTTTGTTGGTAGAAAATTAATCTTTTTAGTTAAAAATTCAACCTTTTGGTTGAAACTTAAACTGTTTTGTTCAAAAATAGTTTGTTTAAAATAATTTTTATACTTGAAATTGATCTTTTTTTAGTAAAAACTTCATGTATTTTGTTAAAAATTTATCTTTATCCTCTATTTGGCGAAAATACAGTACCTCTAAGTTGTAATATATGGAATAAGAAACAGTAAGATTTGACTACTCCTTCTCCCCCAAAATCGTCTTGCGTAATTTGCGGATGACCCCTTATAAAATCTGCATAAGTATTTTCACAAAAATCTTTAAGATAAATTTAAAAAGAATCCTAAAAGAAAAATTCAGAACGTTCGGTGAAAAAAAAATTGGTCAGGGAAAAGTCAGGGGAAGTCAGGGAATTTCAAAACTGGGATTTTGTAGCAACCCTGTTTTAAGAAATACGTTCTGAAAATAAAATCCTGAAGATATTGGGCACAGATTAACCAGGTCTTTTTCTATTTCAACAGGCCTGGCAATGTGCTCGTCTCGTTCACAAAATCAGATATCTGATTTTCTCGATATTTTTGTCTCTTTTTATGATACCCGCTTATGCATTTGCCTATTCTCACCTTCGAAAACACCGCCTCATCTGATCCCAGCTTCTTCTCTCTCCTTTTATTTACTCGTCCTCTATCTTCCTTTCAGATTAAGTTTATACGAATGATTCTAAGTGTGCATTGTATTTTTAAGGTGATTTAAACGGGTTTCTTTTTAGAATAATACAAAATTCGTCCACAAGGATAAATTGCTTGATGTATTATTTTAACCACATAATCTAAAGGCCTTATGGGTGCAAGACTAGATCGTTTTTTTTTTGTTCGAAAAATAGTCTTGTTTATGTTTTTAATTGAAAATATACTGAATTTTATGCTTTAGTGTTTTCGGAAAACCGGCTAGCAGGGGGAAAGGAAAGCACATGTTTTAGATCCATCATGGGTAGACTTCCGTTGGCGTGTTGCCCTTTTACAGAAGCATAAAATCCAGTATATTTTCAATTAAAAAAAAAATAAACAAGACCATTTTTCGGAAAAAAACGATCTAGTCGTGCACCCGTAAAGGCCTTTAGATTGTGTGGTTAAAATATTACATCAAACAATACGTCCTTGTGGACGAATTGTGTATTATTCTAAAAAGAAACCCGTTTGAATCACCTTAGGCTTTTAAAACGACTCGGGTTTTCGCCAAATTCATAATACGTCTACAAGAATGCACTGTTTAATTTAATATTTCAACCACATAATCTAAAAGCAATTATGTGGGTCGGAACAGAGAGATTTTTTCGAAAAATGTTCTTGTTTTTTTATTTGATGGAAAATTGAGTGCGTTTTTGCTTTTTCGCATAGAGTAATATATAATATAATAATATAATATAATGCAACAATAAAAACTAAATAATAATGTGTAATTATAATTTTTCGAAAAACAAAAACATTTTTCGAAAAAATCTCTCTGTTCCGGCCAAATTAATTGCCTTTCGAGTATGTGGTTAAAATATTACATTAAACAATGCATTCTTGTAGACTTATTATGGATCTAGCGAAAACGCGAGTCGTTTTAGGAGCCTTAACGACGCCCTTTTCACGTGCGATTGAATTTCCTAAGTTTCTTTCTGTGCTGTTATTTCTATCAGTAACACTGAATTACTGACATTCAGATTCTTTTGAATTGATTTACATTGGCATTTTTGCATCAAAGTGATTATTGATTTGCTGATTATTTTAATATTTTTTGACCACTTTGAACGATATCAAGCGCTAGGGGAAAATCGAGGCTCGAAAAGGTATGGAACCTCCTCCTTTAATTGTGGTTCTTTAAGCCAATCCAAGGTCTGTCCCCTTTTTCCACCTTAAAATTGAAAAATCCCCTAATATTCCTGAAATCGAGAATTTTGATCCAATTTTCCCCTTTTCCTCCTTTCTTTAAAAGGTTTCGAATAATTTTTTGAGAATCGTAAACAAAAAATCAAGAAGATACCCATTTAAAATATTTCCTAAACGATTTATTTGCTAATTTTGTAGATTTGAAGAACAATGTGGACAGCGAAGAAATCGCTAACAATTCAATCGAGAAACTAAACCCGACAGATCAAATTAAAAATCAAAAGAATCTTGATATGGGTTTCTTTGTATAGCTTCACAGGAAGAAATGCTCTAAAAACAGGTGAAATAAGGAGATTTTCCACGAAAATAGAGAAATACATTCTTGTAAATAGTTCTTGGTTTATAATATGTTAAATTTAATTTTAAGCGCATCAAGTTGAATTATAAACCAAAAAGATAAATATTCAACCAATAATATTATTTTTTAACAAAATACTTCAACTTTTAGCCAAGTAGTTGAATTTTTAACAAAAACACAAAATGTTCACGAAGAATGTAGTATTTTATGTTGCAACTAAGAAAGATTTCAATTTTAAATCAAAAACAGTTGAATTCATAGAAAATACAAGTTTTCAACTAAGTAGTTGATTTTTCAACCAAATTGTTGAATTTTTAGCACGAAAGACAAATATTCTAAAAAACAGTTGAATTCTCTACGAAGATAGTTGAGTTTTTATCCCAAAAAGACGAATTTTCAAGAAAATAGTTACATTTTCAACCAAAAACGACACAAAAATATTTGTGTTTTGCATAAAAATAGTTAAATTAATGCAGAAAAGTATATTCTATAAAAGATATTTTAATGAAAAATAAAAAATAGTTTACTTCATCCAAAAAAATGACTTTTCAACAAAGTAGTTCATTTTTCAACCAAATAGTAGAATTTTTAACCTGAAAAGACCATTTTCAACAAAATAGTAACATTTTCAACCAAAGAGATGAATTTTGAAGCCAAAAAGACAAATTTTCAAGAAAATATTTGATTTTTCAAACAAGGAAGGTTTTTCAGTTAAGAAATATATAAAAATGTCAATAAAATGGTTAAATTCATAAGATAATAAGAGGAATTTGATATAAAACAGTTGAGTTTCCAACCTAAAAGACGAATTTTCAACAAAATATTTACATTATCAACTAAACATGTTCAAACAAAAAGATGAATTTTCCACTAAAATGATGAATTTTTAACTGAAAACAAAATTTTAAGGCTAAAAGAAGAGTTTTCTACAAAATAGTTAAATTTCAACAAAAAAGGATCAATTTTTAACACACTAGCTGATTTTTCAATCAAAAAAGATTTTTCAGTCAAGAAGTAGGAAATATGGCAAAAAAATTATTGAATTTTCAAGCTAAAAAGACAAATTTTCAACCAAACACTTGAATTTTCAACACAAAAATATACATTTCCAACAAAAAAAAAAAAAATTAATTTTGAACAAAATATTTCAATTATATGAAAATATATGAAATTATATGAAATTAGTTAAATTTTCAACCAAAAAGGATGTCTTTTTAAGAAAATTGTTGATTTTTCAACAAAAGAATTGAATTTCCGACCAATTAATAAATCAATTAAAAAAACATGTGTTTGTACATTTTCAAAAAAATCTAAGTAAGGCAATTTTTTTATTTATTTTGAAAAAGAGAATACAAGATGTTAACCTATTTCAAAATTCTTTTTTTATTTAAAAAATTGTTGAAAATTATTTAAAAATATAATATTTCTTATGGAAATATTGTTTGTTCTTTTCGACATGGAAAAATATATGTTTAATCTTTCCCCAGTTTCCCCCTTCTTCGTGAGAAAATTACCCTATTTTCCCTTTTTTGAGCTCCTTTTTCGCTGTGAAAAAATCATATTTCTACAGTTGTTAAATTTTGACGGCTTTAGATTACATTTTTTTATATTTAAAGTTCTAATCTTCCAATTTCAAATTATGGGATATTGAGTTAAAAATAGTCAAATGTATAATTTTTCAATATTAAATTATGAATTTTGAATGCCTTTTGAACTTTTCAATTTTTGACTTTATATGAATTACATTATTATATTTCAATTTTTAAGTTGAAACGCTTTAAAAATTAGTAACTTCTTAAGTCTTGAATTTAAAAATTCGATTCGTCTGACAGAATTTCCAAAAACCGGAAACTTTTGGTAGAATTAAGTGGCGGCCCTCTAGTTAAACTATTTGATTAAATTCGCAATGAGAACAGGAAGAAAAGAAAATTCAAATTTGAAAAAATTCCCTAAAATAAAATTCTTCTTCTACTGAATTTTACTAACCAGGATTTTTTTTAACTCAGGCCCGTCTCCGTCCCAAAAAGGATACACACTTAAAGCGCTAATCGTATTCTGGCAACTCGAAATTGGGCAAGCAAATATTTTTCAAAAGCTCTATTCTTTTCCCAAGTGCCCAATTTCCTGGACACTTAACACTGTGTTACAAAAAAAAACAAAGATTTACTTTTCACGAGACATAGTCGACATTGTAGGTCTAATGGAACTAAAAAAAGTCTCTTATGCGAAATTTCTCATACACCCCCAAAATTCATTCGGTTTTAGTTTTTTTTTCGTTTGAAATTAGAAAATCGCACAGTTTTAACTACAAAACAAATTAATTAATTAACTTTAATTAATGATTAATTATCATTAATCAATTAATAATAAATAGAAATAAAACTTTTTTTGTAACTAACTAATAAATATAAATATATAAATCATTATTATTAATTAATTATTTTAACAAAAGAATTTTAGGACTGAAAAATCACGAAGAGACAGTAAAAAATATTACGAAGTTTCTCATTTTTCCCGATTTTCAAAAATATAACAAGACTTTAATGACATTTTTTGAAATCCAATATTTTTATTGCTGTTAATTTAATGAAAGTGCGCTTTGATCCGCGTGTAATTAGTCTTGTAGCTAAAAATTTATTTGAAGTAATAAAAACTGATCTATAAATTAAAGCACTCAAAGTGGAAATCTTGAATTTTAAACACATATTTTGTAATAATTTCAACAATTTTCATTTGTTAAAACAATTTTTTTCCTTAAAATCGTAAAAAGCTATTATTTCCTGGCATTAATTACACGATTAATGAATGTTGAGAGTAATACATTTTGTATGGATATTTGGTAATTATTATACCATTAAGCTGGGGTAAGTGTGACTCACTCGGTGAGGAGGGGAGTATTGTGGGGGAGGGGGTGTAGATTTTTAGATTGACCTAGAATTTCCGTGATGTTTATTTAAACACGTTCGTTCCTCAACACTTTTCCGACTCAGGTTGCTGATCAATCCCTCTAGCGATCACCCCAGGTGAAGAGCTTCGCAAAGTCACCATGTGAAGCTCTTCACTCGGGCCCATTAGTATCCAAGGTTTTTTATTTCAGGCGTCATTCACTTCACTGGCACTCTTCTTCATACATTTCTTATAAACTATTTGTCGGCACACTTTTTTATCTTGGCATACCTCTTTAGCTTCCTTCACGTCCATTCGTCTCTTCGGATTCAGGTCTCATTCACAGATTCTAAGCATTCTTTCCGCGGTCTGCTTCTGGGTACGCTGCCATTTACTTTACCGTGGTACGCTTGTTTCGTCAGTCCTTCATCTTTCATTCTTTCAAGATGTCCGAACCATCTTAAGGTGCTTCAAACGAGAATTTTTTTAGAATAATTCAAAATACGGCTACAAGGATGAATTGTTTAATGTAATATTTTTACCACATAATCTCTAAAAATGATCTTTTTTTTTTTAATTTGAAAATGTGCTGAATTTCCTGCGCCTGAAAACGGACAGCACGCCACTAGGAGTGTACGCATGTTACCATTTCAATGTGCGTTTCAATTAAAAAAAGAAAAAAAAAACAAGACCATTTTTCGAAAAAGGGCTCTAGTCATGCACATGTATAGCCCTTCAGATTATGTGGTAAAAATATTACCTTAAACAATTCATCCTTGTAGCCGTATTTTGTATTATTCTAAAAACCATCTTGTTTGAAGCACCTTGACGAATTTCTTTCACATATGTCAACTAGTGTCTCCTCTACACTCTGCACCACATTCTTTGAGGATTATCTATTATCTTATTATACACTTTGTCCATCAGCGTTTTACCGCTCATCATGCGCAGAAAATTTTCAATTTTGTTTAAACAATTCTTTCCCCTGTAAAGAGTGAAAAGTTATTTTCTGGAATTAATGACACAATTAAGATATGTTGAGAGGAATATTTTTTTCATAAGGATACTTGCAATTTTTTAAAACAATTTTCATTTGTTTCAATAAATTTTATTTATTTAAACAGTTTTTTCTCCTGTTAATCCTAAGAAGTTATTTTTTACTGCAATTTATAACACAATGAATATTGAGATATATATTTTTTTATGATATTAAGCAATTATTTAAACAATTAATAATCATTCACTTGCGCCTTTTCACAGGGAAGGTGGAGAGAAGTCTAGTTTTTCGAATCACTATGTCGCTTATTATTCAGTATTCCCTTATCTTTGAAAGTATTCCATCTATTGTTTAAACAATAATAATTTGTTCAAACAATTAATTTCAGTTGCTGTAAGTATAGTCCTTTTTTTTATTTAAATCATCCCCGTAGATTAATTGAATCTTTGAATTGAAAATAATTAACGAGTAGATATTTCCTAAAGTATATAAATGAAATAGAACAGAGAAGTAATTTTAAGGAAAAAAGGACTATACTTTTCATAGAGAAATTGTATGTAATTCTTTAAACAATATACGGTATACATTCTGAGGTAAGTAAATACTAAATAATAAGTGGCACAATGTAAGAAATTCGAAAAAACTAGACGATTCTCTACCTTCCCTATGAAAAGACGCAAGTGAGTGATTATTGTTTAAATAATTGCGAAAAAAATTGAATAAAAAAAATATTACTCTCAACCTTCGTTAATTGTGTCATTAATTGCAGAAAAGAATAACTTTCCAGGATTTACAGGAAAGAAAATTGTTTACACAAATGATGATTGTTTAAAAAATTTCTAAATATTCTTTAGAAAAAAAATATTACTCTAAACATCCGTTAATTGTGTCGTTAATCCCAGGAAATAATAACTTTTCACGCTCTAAAAGGGAAAAAAAATTGTTCAAACAAATAAATATTATTTAAAAAATTACCAAATATGTCAAACAAGAAATACTACTCTTGAATTTCCTCGACTTTATATTATTTATTCCGAAAGATAATAATTTTTCACGACCTACAGGGTGAAAAAAATGTTTTAAAAAATAACCGTTGTTTAAACAATTCAAAATTATTTTAAAAATACTTGGAAACCATTCACTTATCGATTAAAAATTATTCATAAAGAAAAAATTCCAAAAAATACAGTATTTAGCATGAATTTGACAGAAAACTGCCATTTTTCATTTTTTGGGGCATTTTCCGGGCACAATGAAAGGGATTTTTGGGGTCCAAATTCACAGTTATGGAGTGAAAATTATTCCTTGAACAATCCTTAAAAGGTGACTATACCTTCATTCACAAACAGTTTATAACAAGTACATATTTTTTTTATTTTTTCGGAAACTGAGCTTTTCCCATTTATAATTCCATGTTGGTTTCAAGAGCCCAGGAGAACGGATTAACGTTGTGATGTTGTGATGTGGAAATAAAAATTGTGTCATAATCAAATAGAAGAATTAAATTTTCACCTCAAACAAATAACTTTCAACAACATAGTTGAATTGTTAACCAAAGTGATAAATCTGCTATAAAAAAGGTGAATTCTAAACGAAAAGTGTAATAGTTATTCCCATCAAAAAATTAATTTTCAATCAAAACCTGTTTAATTGAACAAAAAAATACGAATTCTTAATAAATTAGTTGAATAGTCCACCAAAACAGACTAACTTTCAATCCAAAATGAGGAATTTTCAACAATATAGTTGAATTTTCAATCGAAAGATTTTACAGTAAATAAAGAAAACAAAATTTCATCCAAATTTTGAATTTTCAAGCAAAAAAAAAAAGAATTTCCTGCAAAGAGTTCAATTTTTCAGCCAAACAAAAAAGAATTTTTAGCCCAAACAGATGAATTGCTTACTAAAATAATTGAATTTTAAACCAAAAAAGGCGAGTTCTCAACTAAAAAGATATTGAAATAAATGCATGAACTCATAAACAAAGTGACGAATCTTCTATAAAAAAAAATTGAATTCTCAATGATAATTATAATAGTTGATATTTTTACCAAAAGCTATTTTAATTTTCAATCAAAAATAGTTGAATTAAACCAAAAAACACAAATTTGTAACATAATAAATGAATTTTCGACTAAAAAATATACATACCATGGAAAAATGGAATAGTTACATTTTCAGTTATAAAAATTAATTTTTAATTTGAAAAAAACTTAACAAAATAATTACGTTTTCAACCGAAGAAATGCATTTTTAACTAAAATGATACAACAAAAAAATGAATTTTCAACCGAATAGTTGAATTTTGGACCCAAAAGACGAATTTCCTGCAGAAAGATTGTTTTTTCAGACCAAAAATATGAATTTGTAACCAAAAAAGATTAATTTCTTACCAGAATAATTGAATTTTAATGCAAAAAAGGCGAGTTTTAAAGTAGAAAAAATAATTTTCAACTAAAAAACGAATTTTCAATAAAATAGTTACATTTTCTACAAAAGAAGTGAATTTTTAACTAAAATGATCAATATTCAACCAAACTAATGGATTTTTAACCAAACAGTTGAATTTTCTATAACAAAAAAGACAAATTTTCAACAAAATTCATGAATTTAAAAAGTGATAAATATTTTATTAAAAAACGAATTCTCAATGAGAAGTGCAATAGTTGCTATTTCCACCAAAAACTAATTTAATTTTCAATCAAAAACTGTTAAATTAAACCAAAAAAAATACGAACTTTCAACGAGAGAGTTGAATTTCCAACCGAGCGATGAATGTTCAACTCAAAAATATGAATTTTTAATAAAAAAGTTGAATTTTAAACCCAAAAAAGATGAATTTCTTACAAAAATAATTGAATTTTAAACAACAAAAAAACCAAGTTTTAAACTTCAAAAAAGTAATTTTCAACTAAGAAACGAATGTTCAATAAAATAGTTACATTTTCTACAAAAGAAGTGAATTTTTAACTAAAATGATCAATATTCAACCAAACTAATGGATTTTTAACCAAACAGTTGAATTTTCTATAAAAAAAAGACAAATTTTCAACAAAATGCATGAATTTAAAAAGTGATAAATCTTCTATTAAAAAACTATTAAACTCTTAACTATAAAACTCTATTAAAAATTAAATCTTCTATTAAAAATATGATTTAAATTTCATTTAAAAACTGTTAAATTAAACCAAAATCATTCGAACTTTCAACGATAGAGTTGAATTTTCAACCGAGAGATGAATATTCAACTCAAAAATATGAATTTTTAATAAAAAAAGTTGAATTTCAAACCCCAAAAGATGAATTTCTTACAAAAATTTAACCCAAAAAAGGCGATTTTTAAACTTAAAAAAAAAATAATTTTCAACAAAAAAAAACGAATGTTCAATAAAATAGTGACATTTTCCACCAAATAAATGAATTTTCAACTCAAATAATAAATATTCAACCGAACTGATAAATTTTTATTTAAATAGTTGAATTTTCGACCCAAAAGATGAATTTTCTGCAAAACAAAATACATAAATTTCCATCTAAAGTGATGAATCTTCGATTAAAGAGATGAATTCTCAACGAAAAGTGCAGTTGCGCAAAAAAATTAACTTCTCATCAAAAACAGTTGAAAAAAAGAACAAAAAAATTACGAATTTTCTTTTTCCGGAAAACGAACAACCACCCTAACAACCAAAAATTTCTACTATGTTTCGTGGAAAAGTTCTTTTTTCACTGTAGCACAGTGTACTTTTCGAATTCTCAAATCAATAAATACTAATTTTATTTCCAGATCATGAAGCCGCTCTACCAACAATTTGTTGAGAAATCAGTGACCTCTGCAGTGGCTCAAGCTGCCGAATTTGCGACAAATTCCACGATGAATGCAACAGTCACTGCAAATGGTAAAATGAAACAAACTTAGCGATCAATCACGATCTCTCTGCTTAGAACAATTTCAAGTGCGCTAAAAGAAATGCAGACAGTGCCACGCGTTTGTGTCGAAATTTGTTTGGAAAATAGTTGGAAAATACTTTGAAAACAAAAGAAAAAGAAACTAAAGTGAGAAACTAAAATGAAAATGCATAAAAGCGTTCACAATAAAGGAAGGAGAAAATTGGGGAGTTAACTTTTATATTAAGATTTGATGTGTCGAATGTACAGTAAACTCTGATTATAAATCAGTGTTAGATTGTTGAAGATCGCGGGTTATTATTGCTATTATATGGTCACTAATAATTAGATTAATATATTATCTTGTTATTGAGAAAAAAAGAAGTCCTCGTATAGCGAAAATGAATTTTTAAAATTTTTACATCGCATGATACATTTTAAATCTAACAATGTTATAAATATTAACAATGAAGAAAAAAGGAAAAAAGAAGAGAGAAAAAAGAAAAGAGCGAAGAAAAAATTCAAGTTCTTGAACTTACGAGACATTCTACACTTTTCGTAATTTGCTCAATTCGGAAACTCGAGGAAGAACATTCACTAATCCACGATCGTGTTTGTTACGTATTATTGTATATTTATAATGATTTTTTAAGAAGCTTTCGGTGATAACTTATTAGGCGATACATCATCTTTTTGTGCCAGAATCTTGTTACGATTATGTATTACAACTTTTGTAATAAATGGACCACGTCCTCAAATTTTTAAGAAATTACTTCAAGATTTTCTCAGCGACAAGTGCGCCACTAATTTGGAACTATTGGGTCAGAATAAGTAATAAAAATTATCAGTAACAAAGGCAGCTCAGGTTCTGATTTTGAGTTTTTCAAACTGAATTTGAAAATGTAGTAAGTGGCAGAATTTGCACCAAGGACCGATTATTGAATTGAAGTAGAATTTAAATAGTAAATTTTAAGGGATAAAATGTTGTTTCGAATCTTGCCGTTAGTCGATCGTAAGAAATGGAACGATCCCCAATCGATGAAAAAATCGGAACACTGCTTTTCAGTCGAATTTTGGAAATTGAGATTAAATTTTTTTTCGGAATTTTAACATCGATTGGAGAATTCGTGAGTGAAGTGAGTGTAAATAAATCGAATTTTTCTACGATTAATTTCTGTGTATCGTAAATAAACCCCCGATCTGCGCTCTCGAGAAATTTGGATATTTTAAGGGATTTTATTTTTAAAATTTAAGTCAATTAAATTTTGAAAGGTAAGAAAAAGTGAAATCACAATTAAAAATTTGTTTAAAAAGAATCCGCATTTCTCAGGACAAAAGAATCTCAAGAGGGCAGATCGCCAATTCTTTTCTCATCATACAAAAATGTTGTGGCATATAAACCTAGAAATAGATTAATTTAAGAATCGAGGAAAGCAGAGATACTAACTAACGAAGAAGTAGGTGAAGGTTTTAATTTTTACTAAAACAATTAAACATTACTCTGTAATTTTTTCACGGCGACTACGTAACAGAATTAAAGATTATTTAACGCAAAATACTGTAAAAAATAGAATATAGTTAAGGGGCAATCAAGAATTTATGAATCGACGATGCAAACGGGATGTTCTCGCATTGTGTAGGTGAATTTTTTTCGAGTGTGAACTTCGTAATGCAATGTTCAGAGGCACTTGAGCAAAGTGCCATGGAAATGCAGAGAGCTTGGCCTGAAGATTTTTTTTTCTCAAAAATGGCTTCGATTTTTAAAGTATAAAATACGAGGAAATTAATTTTTTTTTTAAAGTTAAAAGTTTTTTTGATGGGAAATTTTTTTTGGGATGTTCAAGAAAATTTATCTTTGTGGTTGATATTTTATGAAGTATAGAAAGGGGAATTTTTAAAATTCTTTGAATAAGGTTTTTGGATTTGTTAAATTTGATTATGATTTTTTTCGTCCAGGCTCGTTGCAAAAGAGATAAATGTTGGAAAGATAGGTCTGTTTTTTTTTCATTTAATTTGGATTGAATGCAACGCTCTCTGTACACAAAATCACAGCGGTGTGTTGATACTGTGGTGTAAGTGATCGTGGGTGGAAATAAATGTGTATTTTTATATTTAATGAATAAAGTCATTTTATTCTTGTTTTCCTTAAATGCAAACTTGTTTTCATTTTTTCCTGTAATATTTCCTTTCTATATCAGAAAATTCCAAAAAGTCAGGAAATTTAAAACTGGTTATGGAAGACCTTACAGGGAATTTTCGGCAAACATAAGTTCAATTCAATTTGCTTGTTTTGTCGCAAATTGAGTCATTTTGTTCAAAAGTCATTCTTTTTGATTGAAAATTCCACTGTTTTATTGAAAATTCATCTATATTTGGTAGAAATTGCATCTTTTTGGTGAAAAATCACAACTGTTTTTGATATTAAAGCAAAATCTTTTTTGTCTAAAAATTGAGCTACTTAGTTGAAAGTGGAACTTTGTTAAGAAATTTTTTGTTGTTGATCATTTTAGTTTAAAAACCTTTTTTTTTGTTGTTCAAAATTTAACTAGTTTCATGAAAATTATTTTTTTGATTATTTTTTTTAAATTAATTTTTCAACTGAATATTTAACTACTTATTCCATGTTTGGTTAAAAATGCATGTTTCTTCAGTTGAAAATTCGTCTATTGTGGTAGAATATTATCTTTTTGGTGGAAAATTCATCTCTTTCGTTGAAAATTAGTTTTTTTTTCAATTAAATTTTTCATCTAAAAATTTAACCACTCCATTTTTTGTCAAAAGTTTATTTTTTTTTTAATAGAAATATTATCTTCTTAGATACAAATTCATCTGTTTGGTTAAAATGTTAACTATTTCGTTGAAAGTCTCTGTTTTTTTTTCTTGAAAATTACTTTTTTTTACTGAAAATTTAACTTCTCTATTTTTTGTTAAAAATTGATTTCTTTGGTTGAAAATTTATCTTTCTTGGTAGAAAAGTAATCTTGTTAGTTAAACCTTCAACTTTTTGGTTTAAAAATCATTCCTTTGGTTGAAAATTAAACTATTTTATTACAAATTAGATTTTTTTGTTTCGTTGGAAAATTTATTTTTGTAACTGTAAATTTAACTGTTCTATATTTAGTTGAAAAATTGTGTTTTTCAGTTGAAATCCATGTATTTTGTTGAAAATATAACTATTTGGTTAAAAGTTATTTTTTGTTGTTGAAGATTACTGGCATAAAGTTATTCATCTGGGTCAAAAATTTATATTTTTGGTTGAAAATTCATTTCTTTATTTTAAATTCATTTTTTAACTGAAAATTTAACTATTCCATTTTTTATCGAATTTTTTTTTTATAGAAACTTAAGCTTCTGGGTTAAAACTTTATTTCGTTGGCTAAACTTTTTGTTATTAGACAATTTTTATGTTTTAGTTTATCCTTTTTGATAGAAAATTCATCTTTTAGTTTGAAAAATCAAATCTTTTTTTCAAAAATTCGTCTTTTATGGTATAAGAGTGATCTCATTAGTTGAAACTTTGTTGAAAATGTGTTGTTTTTAATAGAAAATTAATCTCTTGGGTTAGAAATTCATTTTTTCTAATGTGAAAATTGATCTTTTTTGGTACAAATGTAATATTCTTGGTTGAAAGTTCATCTGTTTGGTTGAAAATTCAACTAATCTGTTGAAATTTATTTTATTGGGCTGAAAATTCGTTTGTTTTTTTATTTAAACATTTATTAAATACTCATTTTTTTGTGAAGTTAACCATTTTAGTTGAAAATTCATTTTTTTTAACTGAAAATTTAACTATTACATTTATTTGTAAAAATTTTAAATGCGCAGTTAAAAACTTATTTAATTTAATTAAAAATTCGTTTCTTTTTTTTACTGAAAATATAACTGTTCTATTTTTGCTTGAAAAATCATTTTTTAGTTGAATATTCGTTTTTCTTTTGTTTCAAAATTGCTCTTTCTAACTGAAAATTTTACTTTTATATTTCTGGTTGAAAATTGACCTTTTTTGGGTAAAAAGTATATGTATTTTGGTAAAAAATGGCCTTTCATAGCAGAAAATACATATTTTCGGGTTGAAATCTTTAACCTTTTGGCAGAAAATTCGCTGTTTTTGGTTGAAAATTCAACATTTTGGATGATCTTTTTTTCTTTACGGACTCGAAAATAAACTTTCTTGGTTGAAAATTCAGCTATTTCGCTGGAAATTCCCCTTTTTGGTTTGAAAATTAGTCTGTTTTGGTTGAGGATTCATCCAATTTGTTGAAAATTAGTATTTTTGGGTTTAATTTCACTGTTATTAATTGAAAATTGAAATATTTTTTGGTAGAGATATCAACTATTATACTTTTGAAAATGCCCTTTTTCTTGGTTAAAGATTATTCTTGAGTGAAAATTAAATTCTACTTTTGGTTCAAATTTTTTTTCCAAGTTGAATACTTAACCGTTTGGTTGAAAATTCGGGTATTTTATGTAAGTCTTGCGTAATTTTCGGATGACTCCTTATGAAATTCTGTATAACTGTTGTCACTAAAAGTGTCTAAAATACATTTATAAACAAACATTTGTTTGCATTAAAATTATTAAACTCAGGTTGTAAGGTTGTTTTTATACCTAAAAGAATTATTTAGAAGTTTTAATTGTTAAAAATTAAGACTTTTTCAAAATAATGATCGAGAAACTGTAAGAAATATTGATTTTTATTCATTTATATAAGAACTTAAGTTTTTGAAAAGAAAGTCTTTTACAGAAAATATTTATTCCTACTTGTCTTAATCTATAAATATTAATGTAATTAGTATTTATATCATCCTATTATCTAACATTCTAAAACGGCATTAATCCGCAGTCAAGACAAAATAAATAATATCATTTTCATTCTCACAACTCCTTAAAGTGAAGACAAAAAATTACCAGACAATGAACTTATTGCAAATAAAAGAAACAATATTTGAATTCTAAATTAAAATCATTTTTTTATGAAAGGAATTTAATCTATATTATATAAGAGCAGTCTTAATATTTGTTTAAACTCAATTCTTCAATAAATAATTGTTTATAATTGTTCCAATTCAAGACTAATAAATCCACGCTTGTTTGAAAAATAATATAAGATAAAAAATACCTTACTCAAACTTGCTAAAAGATCCAAAATGAATTGAAAATCACAGACCGTAAAAATCAGAAAATAAAGTTCAAACTAAATTGCAAATTCTACTGAAAAAATCCTCTGACTCAAAATGTCTGATATGTAATTTCTTAAAAAGTATTTAAATGCTTAAAGATTTTTAACGACCTCTTTAAAAAATATCAATTCGACCCTGTCCGATTTTAAAAAACCGCTAAAGATTTTTTGTAAACTACTTCTCAGTCCCAAACATCCGCTTTACAATTTTTTCATATTTCTTATTCTCAACCTGCCATTGTTCATTATACAAATTAAATTTCTCCCTAGCGAGCGAATTTTTGGGCTCGATAATCAGCACTTTTTTAAAATCCTCCAACGCTTTTTCGACATTCTTCAGATTTCCATATGCAACTCCTCGTCGATAAAGAGCCTTAACATTATTTTCGTCCCTCTCAAGAACTTTGCAACAAAGAGAAATCGCGTGTTCGTAATTTTTTCGATTTAAGTGACACTCTGCCATATTATTGTAAAGAACGATCCTTAAATCTCCAATGTTCTTTAATAAACTTTCCGCCAGTTCGAGTGCTTGTAACGGCTCAAGGGTGATGAGAATTTTGCAGGCTTTTGAAAACATGAAAAAGGCGTGCTCGTAACGAGCAGATTTGAAAAGACAAACCCCAGTTTCCTTGTACTCGAGGGCAATTTCGTATTTTTCATTAGGGTTCCAATTCCAAATGGGTTTGAAGGGTTCAAAACTTTCAAGGGTCATTTCAAATTTGACGAGGACGTCTTCATTTCCAATTTCTGCTACGGAAGGAAGTCTGATTGTTATTAGACTTTTTTCCTTGATGAACATGGTTTTAATTGCTCGCTCGATTTCTCGATCGAGTTTTGTGCAGGAATTCCCGAGGGTGAGAATTTTTTCGGGCGATCCATCGAGAATATCGCTGTGAAGTTCTTTTTTTAAATCCGCGACTGTGATCCGAGTCAGACTGATATTGGCGATTTGAATCCGACAAACTGCTCTTTCCGTCGTTTTTTTTGTGAAGGATTCCTTCTGTAGGACTTCTTTCGAGACGAGCTTGTCTTCTGATTGCCAGGAACTCATTATGGATGATTTAAAACTGTTGAAAAAAGAAATTTGGATTTAGATTTTTGAAAAAACGGGAATAATAATAAATATATTACACAGGGTGTCTACACAAATCAGTGAAAAAAAATTCCATGACAATTCTAGGTTTTTTTACAGATATCTCAAGATTAATTTTGTGAGACAACTGAAAATTTCCGACACTGTGAAATTCCCGAATAATAAAATTATGGAATAATAAAATTCCCGCGGAGTTTTTTATATAGCCGAAATTGAAAATTCACGAATAATAAAATTCCCGATAGTTTATAATATTATCGAATTTGAAAATTCCCGAATAACAAAATCTCAGACAGAAAACTGCCGAATTACAAAATGTCCGTACTACTTAGAAAATTCCCCAATTGTAAGACGTATATTTTATAATTCAGCAATTTTCTCTCGGGAATTCGCAAATTCGGGAAATTTCCAATTCGGCAATTTTATTATTCCGTAATTTTCCAATTCGGGAATTTTATTATTCGGAAATTTCAGTGTCGAAAATTTTATTTTTAGCGATTTTTCAGTCGTCCCTCTTAAAATTATTATTAATTTGAATTTAAAATAACCATAATTGAGAAAAATATGGGACGACTGAAAAATGCCGAAATATAAAATTCCTCACACTGTGAAATTCTC
>CAKNXH010069234.1:6125-25289 GCA_932178445.1 Andricus quercusramuli
AATTCAAGAATTTTAAATCAGACTAGAATCAAATTCAAAATCCCATTTAACGTCCATTTAACGTGATTTGATAATAATAAAAATAAGAAAGCCGAAAGAAATAAAAAAGTGATGGAAGGGGATTTGGTTGGTTGCCTTCTCATTTTTCTTTCCTCTTTTTTTATTTTTGTCCAATGAAACAAATTTTCTTTATTTGTTTTTTAGGAATTGCAATAGGAGCATTTTGCGGTGGTGGTCCAAATTTGATCGTTGAATTCTTATTTTATTTTCATGAATATTTTATACATTAACTATTTTTATATCAATTCGATTTTTTTTAAATTAAAAATCAGGGATTCAAACGAAATTAATGAGCATTTTCTGTTATTTGCCAATTATTTCTGTAAATTCAATATAATTTACCTAAAAAACTTCTAAGTATGAAAAATTACTAATAAATAATGCAGCTACGGAGACGCAAGTTAAAATTGCGTTTCTTCAAAGTTTTATATCTAAATAAATAAAAAGGAACTTAACGAAAGTTTCTTTACGTTTCTTTTAATTCTTTTCTATCTAAAATATAATTACCACATCATTTTGACCTTTTGTCTTCGTAGCCTCATTATCTTTTGATACTGTTTTAGACTGAGCTTAATTTTTAGCTAAATCATTTTTAATTTATCGAAATAATTGACAAATATCCAAAAATGTCCCTTAATTTCGTTCGAATCCCTGTTAAAAATTCAACTGTTTGGTTGCAAATTGATCTATTTTGGTTGAATTAAACTGATTTTTGTTTACAATAAAAATCTTTTTTAAACCATTTTTTACAATTTTCGTTGAGATTTCATATTTTTTTATTGAAAATTAATCTTGTTTATGTATTGAAAAATGCATGTATTTTGTTCAAAATTCGTCTATTGTGGTAGAATATTAATCTTCTTGATGAAAAATTCATCTTTGTGGTTGAAAATGCATTTCTTTGGTTCAAAATTTGGTTGAAAATTCGTCTTTTTTCGATTAAAAAATTAATTTTTTTAAGTAAAAATGTAACTATTCCATTTTTGGTAGAAAATTATTGTTTAATCTCCTTGGTTGAAAATTGATTTTTTGGTTTAAATGCAACTATTTGGTTAAATATTCTCTTTTTGATTAGCAATTTAAATATTTAATGGGAAATTCTTTTTTTATTGAAAATCTAACTATTCCATTTTTGTTAAAAATCTATCTTCATTTTGCCAAAAATTCAACTACTTTATTGAAAATCAATGTTTTTTTTTCATTCATATTTTTTTGTAGCAGATTCATCTTCTTGGTTGAAAATTAATCTTTTTGATTGAAAATTTTAAAAATTTTATGGGATATTGTTTTTTGATTGAAAATTAACTTTTCCATTTTTGTTAAAGATCCATCTTATTCTGTTAAAAATTCAACTATTTTTTCTTCAAATTAATATATTTATTTAAAAATGCATCATTTTTGTAGAAAATTCATCTTATTTTGTTTAAAATTCAATCATTTTGTTAAAAATTAATGTATTTTTTTAAATTCCTATTTTTTGTAGAAAATTCAGCTTCTTGGTTGAAAATCTATCTTTTTCTTTAGCAATATAAAATACTTTGTGGGAAATTAGTTTTTTTATTGAAAATCTAACTATTCCATTTCTGTTAAAAATCCATCTTTTTTGTTAAAAAATGCAACTGTTTAGTTGTAACTTAATCTATTTTGGTTGAATTAAACTGTTTTTGGTTAAAAATAAAAATCTGATCTAAACCCTTTTTTCACACTTCTCGTTGAGAATTCATATTTTTTCGTTGAAAATTAATCTTGTACTGAAAAATTCATGTATTTTGGTTTAAAATTCGTTTTTTGTAGTAAAATATTAATCTTCTTCTTAAAAATTGATTTTTCGGTTTAAATTCAACTATTTGGCTGAAAAATTAATTTTTTCAAAGTGAATGTTGAACTATTTTGTTGAAAATTATGTATTTTTTTATCCATATTTTTTGTAGAAAATTCATCTTCTTGATTGAAAATTTATCTTTTTAGTCGGAAATTTAAATATTTTGTTGGTAATTAGTTTTTTATTGAAAATCTATTTCATTTTTGTTAAAAATTCAACTATTTAGTTAAAAATTACTTTTTTTTGTGTTCAAAATTAATTGTTTTTACTGAAAGTTTAATTGTTCCATTTTTGTTTCAAAATTGATTTTTTAGAGTTAAAAACTCAACTATTTGGTTTAAGATTCATGTATTTTGTTCAAAGTACGTCTTTGTTGGTAGAAAATTAATCTTTTTAGTTAAAAATTCAACCTTTTGTTTGAAACTTAAACTTTATTTTGTTGAAAATTTATCTTTATTTGTAGAAAATTAATATTTTTGGTTGAAAGGTCAACTGTTTGGTTAAAAATTCCTCTATTTGGCGAAAATACAGTACCTCTAAGTTGTAATATATGGAATAAGAAACAGTAAGATTTGACTACTCCTTCTCCCCAAAAATCGTCTTGCGTGATTTGCGGATGACCCCTTATAAAATCTGCATAACTATTTTCACAAAAATCTTTTAAGATAAATTTAGAAAAAATCCTTTTTTTTGCAGTAATATTATTAATCTCTAACGTGTAAGGTTGTTTTATCACCTAAAAGTAAAATTCCGAACGGTCGGAGAAAATAAAAAATTGGTCAGGGAAATATCAGGGGAAGTCAGGGAATTTCAAAACTGGGATTTTGTAGCAACCCTGTTTTAAGAAATACGTTCTGAAAATAAAATCCTGAAAATATTGGGCACAGATTAACCAGGTCTTTTTCTATTTCAACAGGCCTGGCAATGCGCTCGTCTCGTTCACAAAATCAGATATCTGATTTTCTCGATATTTGTGTCTCTTTTTATGATACCCGCTTATGCATTTGCCTATTCTCACCTTCGAAAACACCGCCTCATCTGATCCCAGCTTCTTCTCTCTCCTTTTATTTACTCGTCCTCTATCTTCCTTTCAGATTAAGTTTATACGAATGATTCTAAGTGTGCATTGTATTTTTAAGGTGATTCAAACGGGTTTCTTTTTAGAATAATACAAAATTCGTCCACAAGGATAAATTGTTTGATGTATTATTTTAACCACATAATCTAAAGGCCTTATGGGTGCAAGACTAGATCGATTTTTTTTTTCGAAAAATAGTCTTGTTTATGTTTTTAATTGAAAATATACTGAATTTTATGCTCTTGTGTTTTCGGAAAACCGGCTAGCAGGGGGAAAGGAAAGCACATGTTTTAGATCCATCATGGGTAGACTTCCGTTGGCGTGTTGCCCTTTTACAGAAGCATAAAATCCAGTATATTTTCAATTTAAAAAAATTAAACAAGACCATTTTTCGAACAAAAAAATGATCTAGTAGTGCACCCGTATAGGCCTTTAGATTGTGTGGTTAAAATATTACATCAAACAATACATCCTTGTGGACGAATTGTGTATTATTCTAAAAAGAAACCCGTTTGAATCACCTTAAGCTCTTAAAACGACTCGGTTTTTCGCCAGATTCATAATACGTCTACAAGCATGCATTATTTAATTTAATATTTCAACCACATAATCTAAAAGCAATTATGTGGGTCGGAACAGAGAGATTTTTTCGAAAAATGTTCTTGTTTTTTTATTTGATGGAAAATTGAGTGCGTTTTTGCTTTTTCGCATAGAGTAATATATAATATAACAATATGATATAATATAATGCAACAATAAAAACTAAATAATATGTAATTATAATTTTTCGAAAAACAAGATCATTTTTCGAAAAAATCTCTATTCTGGCCAAATTAATTGCCTTTCGAGTATGTGGTTAAAATATTACATTAAACAATGCATTCTTGTAGACTTATTATGGATCTAGCGAAAACGCGTGTCGTTTTGAGAGCCTTAACGACGCCCTTTTCACGTGCGATTGAATTTCCTAAGTTTCTTTCTGTGCTGTTATTTCTATCAGTAACACTGAATTACTGACATTCAGATTCTTTTGAATTGATTTACATTGGCATTTTTGCATCAAAGTGATTATTGATTTGCTGATTATTTTAATATTTTTTGACCACTTTGAACGATATCAAGCGCTAGGGGAAAATCGAGGCTCGAAAAGGTATGGAACCTCCTCCTTTAATTGTGGTTCTTTAAGCCAATCCAAGGTCTGTCCCCTTTTTCCACCTTAAAATTGAAAAATCCCCTAATATTCCTGAAATCGAGAATTTTGATCCAATTTTCCCCTTTTCCTCCTTTCTTTAAAAGGTTTCGAATAATTTTTTGAGAATCGTAAACAAAAAATCAAGAAGATACCCATTTAAAATATTTCCTAAACGATTTATTTGCTAATTTTGTAGATTTGAAGAACAATGTGGACAGCGAAGAAATCGCTAACAATTCAATCGAGAAACTAAACCCGACAGATCAAATTAAAAATCAAAAGAATCTTGATATGGGTTTCTTTGTATAGCTTCACAGGAAGAAATGCTCTAAAAACAGGTGAAATAAGGAGATTTTCCACGAAAATAGAGAAATACATTCTTGTAAATAGTTCTTGGTTTATAATATGTTAAATTTAATTTTAAGCGCATCAAGTTGAATTATAAACCAAAAAGATAAATATTCAACCAATAATATTATTTTTTAACAAAATACTTCAACTTTTAGCCAAGTAGTTGAATTTTTAACAAAAACACAAAATGTTCACGAAGAATGTAGTATTTTATGTTGCAACTAAGAAAGATTTCAATTTTAAATCAAAAACAGTTGAATTCATAGAAAATACAAGTTTTCAACTAAGTAGTTGATTTTTCAACCAAATTGTTGAATTTTTAGCACGAAAGACAAATATTCTAAAAAACAGTTGAATTCTCTACGAAGATAGTTGAGTTTTTATCCCAAAAAGACGAATTTTCAAGAAAATAGTTACATTTTCAACCAAAAACGACACAAAAATATTTGTGTTTTGCATAAAAATAGTTAAATTAATGCAGAAAAGTATATTCTATAAAAGATATTTTAATGAAAAATAAAAAATAGTTTACTTCATCCAAAAAAATGACTTTTCAACAAAGTAGTTCATTTTTCAACCAAATAGTAGAATTTTTAACCTGAAAAGACCATTTTCAACAAAATAGTAACATTTTCAACCAAAGAGATGAATTTTGAAGCCAAAAAGACAAATTTTCAAGAAAATATTTGATTTTTCAAACAAGGAAGGTTTTTCAGTTAAGAAATATATAAAAATGTCAATAAAATGGTTAAATTCATAAGATAATAAGAGGAATTTGATATAAAACAGTTGAGTTTCCAACCTAAAAGACGAATTTTCAACAAAATATTTACATTATCAACTAAACATGTTCAAACAAAAAGATGAATTTTCCACTAAAATGATGAATTTTTAACTGAAAACAAAATTTTAAGGCTAAAAGAAGAGTTTTCTACAAAATAGTTAAATTTCAACAAAAAAGGATCAATTTTTAACACACTAGCTGATTTTTCAATCAAAAAAGATTTTTCAGTCAGGAAGTAGGAAATATGGCAAAAAAATTATTGAATTTTCAAGCTAAAAAGAAAAATTTTCAACCAAACACTTGAATTTTCAACACAAAAATATACATTTTCAACGAAAAAAAAAATTAATTTTGAACAAAATATTTCAATTATATGAAAATATATGAAATTATATGAAATTAGTTAAATTTTCAACCAAAAAGGATGTCTTTTTAAGAAAATTGTTGATTTTTCAACAAAAGAATTGAATTTCCGACCAATTAATAAATCAATTAAAAAAACATGTGTTTGTACATTTTCAAAAAAATCTAAGTAAGGCAATTTTTTTATTTATTTTGAAAAAGAGAATACAAGATGTTAACCTATTTCAAAATTCTTTTTTTATTTAAAAAATTGTTGAAAATTATTTAAAAATATAATATTTCTTATGGAAATATTGTTTGTTCTTTTCGACATGGAAAAATATATGTTTAATCTTTCCCCAGTTTCCCCCTTCTTCGTGAGAAAATTACCCTATTTTCCCTTTTTTGAGCTCCTTTTTCGCTGTGAAAAAATCATATTTCTACAGTTGTTAAATTTTGACGGCTTTAGATTACATTTTTTTATATTTAAAGTTCTAATCTTCCAATTTCAAATTATGGGATATTGAGTTAAAAATAGTCAAATGTATAATTTTTCAATATTAAATTATGAATTTTGAATGCCTTTTGAACTTTTCAATTTTTGACTTTATATGAATTACATTATTATATTTCAATTTTTAAGTTGAAACGCTTTAAAAATTAGTAACTTCTTAAGTCTTGAATTTAAAAATTCGATTCGTCTGACAGAATTTCCAAAAACCGGAAACTTTTGGTAGAATTAAGTGGCGGCCCTCTAGTTAAACTATTTGATTAAATTCGCAATGAGAACAGGAAGAAAAGAAAATTCAAATTTGAAAAAATTCCCTAAAATAAAATTCTTCTTCTACTGAATTTTACTAACCAGGATTTTTTTTAACTCAGGCCCGTCTCCGTCCCAAAAAGGATACACACTTAAAGCGCTAATCGTATTCTGGCAACTCGAAATTGGGCAAGCAAATATTTTTCAAAAGCTCTATTCTTTTCCCAAGTGCCCAATTTCCTGGACACTTAACACTGTGTTACAAAAAAAAACAAAGATTTACTTTTCACGAGACATAGTCGACATTGTAGGTCTAATGGAACTAAAAAAAGTCTCTTATGCGAAATTTCTCATACACCCCCAAAATTCATTCGGTTTTAGTTTTTTTTTCGTTTGAAATTAGAAAATCGCACAGTTTTAACTACAAAACAAATTAATTAATTAACTTTAATTAATGATTAATTATCATTAATCAATTAATAATAAATAGAAATAAAACTTTTTTTGTAACTAACTAATAAATATAAATATATAAATCATTATTATTAATTAATTATTTTAACAAAAGAATTTTAGGAATGAAAAATCACGAAGTTACAGTAAAAAATATTACGAAGTTTCTCATTTTTCCCGATTTTCAAAAATATAACAAGACTTTAATGACATTTTTTGAAATCCAATATTTTTATTGCTGTTAATTTAATGAAAGTGCGCTTTGATCCGCGTGTAATTAGTCTTGTAGCTAAAAATTTATTTGAAGTAATAAAAACTGATCTATAAATTAAAGCACTCAAAGTGGAAATCTTGAATTTTAAACACATATTTTGTAATAATTTCAACAATTTTCATTTGTTAAAACAATTTTTTTCCTTAAAATCGTAAAAAGCTATTATTTCCTGGCATTAATTACACGATTAATGAATGTTGAGAGTAATACATTTTGTATGGATATTTGGTAATTATTATACCATTAAGCTGGGGTAAGTGTGACTCACTCGGTGAGGAGGGGAGTATTGTGGGGGAGGGGGTGTAGATTTTTAGATTGACCTAGAATTTCCGTGTTGTTTATTTAAACACGTTCGTTCCTCAACACTTTTCCGACTCAGGTTGCTGATCAATCCCTCTAGCGATCACCCCAGGTGAAGAGCTTCGCAAAGTCACCATGTGAAGCTCTTCACTCGGGCCCATTAGTATCCAAGGTTTTTTATTTCAGGCGTCATTCACTTCACTGGCACTCTTCTTCATACATTTCTTATAAACTATTTGTCGGCACACTTTTTTATCTTGGCATACCTCTTTAGCTTCCTTCACGTCCATTCGTCTCTTCGGATTCAGGTCTCATTCACAGATTCTAAGCATTCTTTCCGCGGTCTGCTTCTGGGTACGCTGCCATTTACTTTACCGTGGTACGCTTGTTTCGTCAGTCCTTCATCTTTCATTCTTTCAAGATGTCCGAACCATCTTAAGGTGCTTCAAACGAGAATTTTTTTAGAATAATTCAAAATACGGCTACAAGGATGAATTGTTTAATGTAATATTTTTACCACATAATCTCTAAAAATGATCTTTTTTTTTTTAATTGAAAATGTGCTGAATTTCCTGCGCCTGAAAACGGACAGCACGCCACTAGGAGTGTACGCATGGTACCATTTCAATGTGCGTTTCAATTAAAAAAAGAAAAAAAAAAACAAGACCATTTTTCGAAAAAGGGCTCTAGTCATGCACATGTATAACCCTTCAGATTATGTGGTAAAAATATTACCTTAAACAATTCATCCTTGTAGCCGTATTTTGTATTATTCTAAAAACCATCTTGTTTGAAGCACCTTGACGAATTTCTTTCACATATGTCAACTAGTGTCTCCTCTACACTCTGCACCACATTCTTTGAGGATTATCTATTATCTTATTATACACTTTGTCCATCAGCGTTTTACCGCTCATCATGCGCAGAAAATTTTCAATTTTGTTTAAACAATTCTTTCCCCTGTAAAGAGTGAAAAGTTATTTTCTGGAATTAATGACACAATTAAGATATGTTGAGAGGAATATTTTTTTCATAAGGATACTTGCAATTTTTTAAAACAATTTTCATTTGTTTCAATAAATTTTATTTATTTAAACAGTTTTTTCTCCTGTTAATCCTAAGAAGTTATTTTTTACTGCAATTTATAACACAATGAATATTGAGATATATATTTTTTTATGATATTAAGCAATTATTTAAACAATTAATAATCATTCACTTGCGCCTTTTCACAGGGAAGGTGGAGAGAAGTCTAGTTTTTCGAATCACTATGTCGCTTATTATTCAGTATTCCCTTATCTTTGAAAGTATTCCATCTATTGTTTAAACAATAATAATTTGTTCAAACAATTAATTTCAGTTGCTGTAAGTATAGTCCTTTTTTTTATTTAAATCATCCCCGTAGATTAATTGAATCTTTGAATTGAAAATAATTAACGAGTAGATATTTCCTAAAGTATATAAATGAAATAGAACAGAGAAGTAATTTTAAGGAAAAAAGGACTATACTTTTCATAGAGAAATTGTATGTAATTCTTTAAACAATATACGGTATACATTCTGAGGTAAGTAAATACTAAATAATAAGTGGCACAATGTAAGAAATTCGAAAAAACTAGACGATTCTCTACCTTCCCTATGAAAAGACGCAAGTGAGTGATTATTGTTTAAATAATTGCGAAAAAACTTGAATAAAAAAAATATTACTCTCAACCTTCGTTAATTGTGTCATTAATTGCAGAAAAGAATAACTTTCCAGGATTTACAGGAAAGAAAATTGTTTACACAAATGATGATTGTTTAAAAAATTTCTAAATATTCTTTAGAAAAAAAATATTACTCTAAACATCCGTTAATTGTGTCGTTAATCCCAGGAAATAATAACTTTTCACGCTCTAAAAGGGAAAAAAAATTGTTCAAACAAATAAATATTATTTAAAAAATTACCAAATATGTCAAACAAGAAATACTACTCTTGAATTTCCTCGACTTTATATTATTTATTCCGAAAGATAATAATTTTTCACGACCTACAGGGTGAAAAAAATGTTTTAAAAAATAACCGTTGTTTAAACAATTCAAAATTATTTTAAAAATACTTGGAAACCATTCACTTATCGATTAAAAATTATTCATAAAGAAAAAATTCCAAAAAATACAGTATTTAGCATGAATTTGACAGAAAACTGCCATTTTTCATTTTTTGGGGCATTTTCCGGGCACAATGAAAGGGATTTTTGGGGTCCAAATTCACAGTTATGGAGTGAAAATTATTCCTTGAACAATCCTTAAAAGGTGACTATACCTTCATTCACAAACAGTTTATAACAAGTACATATTTTTTTTATTTTTTCGGAAACTGAGCTTTTCCCATTTATAATTCCATGTTGGTTTCAAGAGCCCAGGAGAACGGATTAACGTTGTGATGTTGTGATGTGGAAATAAAAATTGTGTCATAATCAAATAGAAGAATTAAATTTTCACCTCAAACAAATAACTTTCAACAACATAGTTGAATTGTTAACCAAAGTGATAAATCTGCTATAAAAAAGGTGAATTCTAAACGAAAAGTGTAATAGTTATTCCCATCAAAAAATTAATTTTCAATCAAAACCTGTTTAATTGAACAAAAAAATACGAATTCTTAATAAATTAGTTGAATAGTCCACCAAAACAGACTAACTTTCAATCCAAAATGAGGAATTTTCAACAATATAGTTGAATTTTCAATCGAAAGATTTTACAGTAAATAAAGAAAACAAAATTTCATCCAAATTTTGAATTTTCAAGCAAAAAAAAAAAGAATTTCCTGCAAAGAGTTCAATTTTTCAGCCAAACAAAAAAGAATTTTTAGCCCAAACAGATGAATTGCTTACTAAAATAATTGAATTTTAAACCAAAAAAGGCGAGTTCTCAACTAAAAAGATATTGAAATAAATGCATGAACTCATAAACAAAGTGACGAATCTTCTATAAAAAAAAATTGAATTCTCAATGATAATTATAATAGTTGATATTTTTACCAAAAGCTATTTTAATTTTCAATCAAAAATAGTTGAATTAAACCAAAAAACACAAATTTGTAACATAATAAATGAATTTTCGACTAAAAAATATACATACCATGGAAAAATGGAATAGTTACATTTTCAGTTATAAAAATTAATTTTTAATTTGAAAAAAACTTAACAAAATAATTACGTTTTCAACCGAAGAAATGCATTTTTAACTAAAATGATACAACAAAAAAATGAATTTTCAACCGAATAGTTGAATTTTGGACCCAAAAGACGAATTTCCTGCAGAAAGATTGTTTTTTCAGACCAAAAATATGAATTTGTAACCAAAAAAGATTAATTTCTTACCAGAATAATTGAATTTTAATGCAAAAAAGGCGAGTTTTAAAGTAGAAAAAATAATTTTCAACTAAAAAACGAATTTTCAATAAAATAGTTACATTTTCTACAAAAGAAGTGAATTTTTAACTAAAATGATCAATATTCAACCAAACTAATGGATTTTTAACCAAACAGTTGAATTTTCTATAACAAAAAAGACAAATTTTCAACAAAATTCATGAATTTAAAAAGTGATAAATATTTTATTAAAAAACGAATTCTCAATTAGAAGTGCAATAGTTGCTATTTCCACCAAAAACTAATTTAATTTTCAATCAAAAACTGTTAAATTAAACCAAAAAAAATACGAACTTTCAACGAGAGAGTTGAATTTCCAACCGAGCGATGAATGTTCAACTCAAAAATATGAATTTTTAATAAAAAAGTTGAATTTTAAACCCAAAAAAGATGAATTTCTTACAAAAATAATTGAATTTTAAACAACAAAAAAACCAAGTTTTAAACTTCAAAAAAGTAATTTTCAACTAAGAAACGAATGTTCAATAAAATAGTTACATTTTCTACAAAAGAAGTGAATTTTTAACTAAAATGATCAATATTCAACCAAACTAATGGATTTTTAACCAAACAGTTGAATTTTCTATAAAAAAAAGACAAATTTTCAACAAAATGCATGAATTTAAAAAGTGATAAATCTTCTATTAAAAAACTATTAAACTCTTAACTATAAAACTCTATTAAAAATTAAATCTTCTATTAAAAATATGATTTAAATTTCATTTAAAAACTGTTAAATTAAACCAAAATCATTCGAACTTTCAACGATAGAGTTGAATTTTCAACCGAGAGATGAATATTCAACTCAAAAATATGAATTTTTAATAAAAAAAGTTGAATTTCAAACCCCAAAAGATGAATTTCTTACAAAAATTTAACCCAAAAAAGGCGATTTTTAAACTTAAAAAAAAAATAATTTTCAACAAAAAAAAACGAATGTTCAATAAAATAGTGACATTTTCCACCAAATAAATGAATTTTCAACTCAAATAATAAATATTCAACCGAACTGATAAATTTTTATTCAAATAGTTGAATTTTCGACCCAAAAGATGAATTTTCTGCAAAACAAAATACATAAATTTCCATCTAAAGTGATGAATCTTCGATTAAAGAGATGAATTCTCAACGAAAAGTGCAGTTGCGCAAAAAAATTAACTTTTCATCAAAAACAGTTGAAAAAAAGAACAAAAAAATTACGAATTTTCTTTTTCCGGAAAACGAACAACCACCCTAACAACCAAAAATTTCTACTATGTTTCGTGGAAAAGTTCTTTTTTCACTGTAGCACAGTGTACTTTTCGAATTCTCAAATCAATAAATACTAATTTTATTTCCAGATCATGAAGCCGCTCTACCAACAATTTGTTGAGAAATCAGTGACCTCTGCAGTGGCTCAAGCTGCCGAATTTGCGACAAATTCCACGATGAATGCAACAGTCACTGCAAATGGTAAAATGAAACAAACTTAGCGATCAATCACGATCTCTCTGCTTAGAACAATTTCAAGTGCGCTAAAAAAAATGCAGACAGTGCCACGCGTTTGTGTCGAAATTTGTTTGGAAAATAGTTGGAAAATACTTTGAAAACAAAAGAAAAAGAAACTAAAGTGAGAAACTAAAATGAAAATGCATAAAAGCGTTCACAATAAAGGAAGGAGAAAATTGGGGAGTTAACTTTTATATTAAGATTTGATGTGTCGAATGTACAGTAAACTCTGATTATAAATCAGTGTTAGATTGTTGAAGATCGCGGGTTATTATTGCTATTATATGGTCACTAATAATTAGATTAATATATTATCTTGTTATTGAGAAAAAAAGAAGTCCTCGTATAGCGAAAATGAATTTTTAAAATTTTTACATCGCATGATACATTTTAAATCTAACAATGTTATAAATATTAACAATGAAGAAAAAAGGAAAAAAGAAGAGAGAAAAAAGAAAAGAGCGAAGAAAAAATTCAAGTTCTTGAACTTACGAGACATTCTACACTTTTCGTAATTTGCTCAATTCGGAAACTCGAGGAAGAACATTCACTAATCCACGATCGTGTTTGTTACGTATTATTGTATATTTATAATGATTTTTTAAGAAGCTTTCGGTGATAACTTATTAGGCGATACATCATCTTTTTGTGCCAGAATCTTGTTACGATTATGTATTACAACTTTTGTAATAAATGGATCACGTCCTCAAATTTTTAAGAAATTACTTCAAGATTTTCTCAGCGACAAGTGCGCCACTAATTTGGAACTATTGGGTCAGAATAAGTAATAAAAATTATCAGTAACAAAGGCAGCTCAGGTTCTGATTTTGAGTTTTTCAAACTGAATTTGAAAATGTAGTAAGTGGCAGAATTTGCACCAAGGACCGATTATTGAATTGAAGTAGAATTTAAATAGTAAATTTTAAGGGATAAAATGTTGTTTCGAATCTTGCCGTTAGTCGATCGTAAGAAATGGAACGATCCCCAATCGATGAAAAAATCGGAACACTGCTTTTCAGTCGAATTTTGGAAATTGAGATTAAATTTTTTTTCGGAATTTTAACATCGATTGGAGAATTCGTGAGTGAAGTGAGTGTAAATAAATCGAATTTTTCTACGATTAATTTCTGTGTATCGTAAATAAACCCCCGATCTGCGCTCTCGAGAAATTTGGATATTTTAAGGGATTTTATTTTTAAAATTTAAGTCAATTAAATTTTGAAAGGTAAGAAAAAGTGAAATCACAATTAAAAATTTGTTTAAAAAGAATCCGCATTTCTCAGGACAAAAGAATCTCAAGAGGGCAGATCGCCAATTCTTTTCTCATCATACAAAAATGTTGTGGCATATAAACCTAGAAATAGATTAATTTAAGAATCGAGGAAAGCAGAGATACTAACTAACGAAGAAGTAGGTGAAGGTTTTAATTTTTACTAAAACAATTAAACATTACTCTGTAATTTTTTCACGGCGACTACGTAACAGAATTAAAGATTATTTAACGCAAAATACTGTAAAAAATAGAATATAGTTAAGGGGCAATCAAGAATTTATGAATCGACGATGCAAACCGGATGTTCTCGCATTGTGTAGGTGAATTTTTTTCGAGTGTGAACTTCGTAATGCAATGTTCAGAGGCACTTGAGCAAAGTGCCATGGAAATGCAGAGAGCTTGGCCTGAAGATTTTTTTTTCTCAAAAATGGCTTCGATTTTTAAAGTATAAAATACGAGGAAATTAATTTTTTTTTTAAAGTTAAAAGTTTTTTTGATGGGAAATTTTTTTTGGGATGTTCAAGAAAATTTATCTTTGTGGTTGATATTTTATGAAGTATAGAAAGGGGAATTTTTAAAATTCTTTGAATAAGGTTTTTGGATTTGTTAAATTTGATTATGATTTTTTTCGTCCAGGCTCGTTGCAAAAGAGATAAATGTTGGAAAGATAGGTCTGTTTTTTTTTCATTTAATTTGGATTGAATGCAACGCTCTCTGTACACAAAATCACAGCGGTGTGTTGATACTGTGGTGTAAGTGATCGTGGGTGGAAATAAATGTGTATTTTTATATTTAATGAATAAAGTCATTTTATTCTTGTTTTCCTTAAATGCAAACTTGTTTTCATTTTTTCCTGTAATATTTCCTTTCTATATCAGAAAATTCCAAAAAGTCAGGAAATTTAAAACTGGTTATGGAAGACCTTACAGGGAATTTTCGGCAAACATAAGTTCAATTCAATTTGCTTGTTTTGTCGCAAATTGAGTCATTTTGTTCAAAACTCATTCTTTTTGATTGAAAATTCCACTGTTTTATTGAAAATTCATCTATATTTGGTAGAAATTGCATCTTTTTGGTGAAAAATCACAACTGTTTTTGATATTAAAGCAAAATCTTTTTTGTCTAAAAATTGAGCTACTTAGTTGAAAGTGGAACTTTGTTAAGAAATTTTTTGTTGTTGATCATTTTAGTTTAAAAACCTTTTTTTTTGTTGTTCAAAATTTAACTAGTTTCATGAAAATTATTTTTTTGATTATTTTTTTTAAATTAATTTTTCAACTGAATATTTAACTACTTATTCCATGTTTGGTTAAAAATGCATGTTTCTTCAGTTGAAAATTCGTCTATTGTGGTAGAATATTATCTTTTTGGTGGAAAATTCATCTCTTTCGTTGAAAATTAGTTTTTTTTTCAATTAAATTTTTCATCTAAAAATTTAACCACTCCATTTTTTGTCAAAAGTTTATTTTTTTTTTTAATAGAAATATTATCTTCTTAGATACAAATTCATCTGTTTGGTTAAAATGTTAACTATTTCGTTGAAAGTCTCTGTTTTTTTTTCTTGAAAATTACTTTTTTTTACTGAAAATTTAACTTCTCTATTTTTTGTTAAAAATTGATTTCTTTGGTTGAAAATTTATCTTTCTTGGTAGAAAAGTAATCTTGTTAGTTAAACATTCAACTTTTTGGTTTAAAAATCATTCCTTTGGTTGAAAATTAAACTATTTTATTACAAATTAGATTTTTTTGTTTCGTTGGAAAATTTATTTTTGTAACTGTAAATTTAACTGTTCTATATTTAGTTGAAAAATTGTGTTTTTCAGTTGAAATCCATGTATTTTGTTGAAAATATAACTATTTGGTTAAAAGTTATTTTTTGTTGTTGAAGATTACTGGCATAAAGTTATTCATCTGGGTCAAAAATTTATATTTTTGGTTGAAAATTCATTTCTTTATTTTAAATTCATTTTTTAACTGAAAATTTAACTATTCCATTTTTTATCGAATTTTTTTTTTATAGAAACTTAAGCTTCTGGGTTAAAACTTTATTTCGTTGGCTAAACTTTTTGTTATTAGACAATTTTTATGTTTTTGTTTATCCTTTTTGATAGAAAATTCATCTTTTAGTTTGAAAAATCAAATCTTTTATTCAAAAATTCGTCTTTTATGGTATAAGAGTGATCTCATTAGTTGAAACTTTGTTGAAAATGTGTTGTTTTTAATAGAAAATTAATCTCTTGGGTTAGAAATTCATTTTTTCTAATGTGAAAATTGATCTTTTTTGGTACAAATGTAATATTCTTGGTTGAAAGTTCATCTGTTTGGTTGAAAATTCAACTAATCTGTTGAAATTTATTTTATTGGGCTGAAAATTCGTTTGTTTTTTTATTTAAACATTTATTAAATACTCATTTTTTTGTGAAGTTAACCATTTTAGTTGAAAATTCATTTTTTTTAACTGAAAATTTAACTATTACATTTATTTGTAAAAATTTTAAATGCGCAGTTAAAAACTTATTTAATTTAATTAAAAATTCGTTTCTTTTTTTTACTGAAAATATAACTGTTCTATTTTTGCTTGAAAAATCATTTTTTAGTTGAATATTCGTTTTTCTTTTGTTTCAAAATTGCTCTTTCTAACTGAAAATTTTACTTTTATATTTCTGGTTGAAAATTGACCTTTTTTGGGTAAAAAGTATATGTATTTTGGTAAAAAATGGCCTTTCATAGCAGAAAATACATATTTTCGGGTTGAAATCTTTAACCTTTTGGCAGAAAATTCGCTGTTTTTGGTTGAAAATTCAACATTTTGGATGATCTTTTTTTCTTTACGGACTCGAAAATAAACTTTCTTGGTTGAAAATTCAGCTATTTCGCTGGAAATTCCCCTTTTTGGTTTGAAAATTAGTCTGTTTTGGTTGAGGATTCATCCAATTTGTTGAAAATTAGTATTTTTGGGTTTAATTTCACTGTTATTAATTGAAAATTGAAATATTTTTTGGTAGAGATATCAACTATTATACTTTTGAAAATGCCCTTTTTCTTGGTTAAAGATTATTCTTGAGTGAAAATTAAATTCTACTTTTGGTTCAAATTTTTTTTCCAAGTTGAATACTTAACCGTTTGGTTGAAAATTCGGGTATTTTATGTAAGTCTTGCGTAATTTTCGGATGACTCCTTATGAAATTCTGTATAACTGTTGTCACTAAAAGTGTCTAAAATACATTTATAAACAAACATTTGTTTGCATTAAAATTATTAAACTCAGGTTGTAAGGTTGTTTTTATACCTAAAAGAATTATTTAGAAGTTTTAATTGTTAAAAATTAAGACTTTTTCAAAATAATGATCGAGAAACTGTAAGAAATATTGATTTTTATTCATTTATATAAGAACTTAAGTTTTTGAAAAGAAAGTCTTTTACAGAAAATATTTATTCCTACTTGTCTTAATCTATAAATATTAATGTAATTAGTATTTATATCATCCTATTATCTAACATTCTAAAACGGCATTAATCCGCAGTCAAGACAAAATAAATAATATCATTTTCATTCTCACAACTCCTTAAAGTGAAGACAAAAAATTACCAGACAATGAACTTATTGCAAATAAAAGAAACAATATTTGAATTCTAAATTAAAATCATTTTTTTATGAAAGGAATTTAATCTATATTATATAAGAGCAGTCTTAATATTTGTTTAAACTCAATTCTTCAATAAATAATTGTTTATAATTGTTCCAATTCAAGACTAATAAATCCACGCTTGTTTGAAAAATAATATAAGATAAAAAATACCTTACTCAAACTTGCTAAAAGATCCAAAATGAATTGAAAATCACAGACCGTAAAAATCAGAAAATAAAGTTCAAACTAAATTGCAAATTCTACTGAAAAAATCCTCTGACTCAAAATGTCTGATATGTAATTTCTTAAAAAGTATTTAAATGCTTACAGATTTTTAACGACCTCTTTAAAAAATATCAATTCGACCCTGTCCGATTTTAAAAAACCGCTAAAGATTTTTTGTAAACTACTTCTCAGTCCCAAACATCCGCTTTACAATTTTTTCATATTTCTTATTCTCAACCTGCCATTGTTCATTATACAAATTAAATTTCTCCCTAGCGAGCGAATTTTTGGGCTCGATAATCAGCACTTTTTTAAAATCCTCCAACGCTTTTTCGACATTCTTCAGATTTCCATATGCAACTCCTCGTCGATAAAGAGCCTTAACATTATTTTCGTCCCTCTCAAGAACTTTGCAACAAAGAGAAATCGCGTGTTCGTAATTTTTTCGATTTAAGTGACACTCTGCCATATTATTGTAAAGAACGATCCTTAAATCTCCAATGTTCTTCAATAAACTTTCCGCCAGTTCGAGTGCTTGTAACGGCTCAAGGGTGATGAGAATTTTGCAGGCTTTTGAAAACATGAAAAAGGCGTGCTCGTAACGAGCAGATTTGAAAAGACAAACCCCAGTTTCCTTGTACTCGAGGGCAATTTCGTATTTTTCATTAGGGTTCCAATTCCAAATGGGTTTGAAGGGTTCAAAACTTTCAAGGGTCATTTCAAATTTGACGAGGACGTCTTCATTTCCAATTTCTGCTACGGAAGGAAGTCTGATTGTTATTAGACTTTTTTCCTTGATGAACATGGTTTTAATTGCTCGCTCGATTTCTCGATCGAGTTTTGTGCAGGAATTCCCGAGGGTGAGAATTTTTTCGGGCGATCCATCGAGAATATCGCTGTGAAGTTCTTTTTTTAAATCCGCGACTGTGATCCGAGTCAGACTGATATTGGCGATTTGAATCCGACAAACTGCTCTTTCCGTCGGTTTTTTTGTGAAGGATTCCTTCTGTAGGACTTCTTTCGAGACGAGCTTGTCTTCTGATTGCCAGGAACTCATTATGGATGATTTAAAACTGTTGAAAAAAGAAATTTGGATTTAGATTTTTGAAAAAACGGGAATAATAATAAATATATTACACAGGGTGTCTACACAAATCAGTGAAAAAAAATTCCATGACAATTCTAGGTTTTTTTACAGATATCTCAAGATTAATTTTGTGAGACAACTGAAAATTTCCGACACTGTGAAATTCCCGAATAATAAAATTATGGAATAATAAAATTCCCGCGGAGTTTTTTATATAGCCGAAATTGAAAATTCACGAATAATAAAATTCCCGATAGTTTATAATATTATCGAATTTGAAAATTCCCGAATAACAAAATCTCAGACAGAAAACTGCCGAATTACAAAATGTCCGTACTACTTAGAAAATTCCCCAATTGTAAGACGTATATTTTATAATTCAGCAATTTTCTCTCGGGAATTCGCAAATTCGGGAAATTTCCAATTCGGCAATTTTATTATTCCGTAATTTTCCAATTCGGGAATTTTATTATTCGGAAATTTCAGTGTCGAAAATTTTATTTTTAGCGATTTTTCAGTCGTCCCTCTTAAAATTATTATTAATTTGAATTTAAAATAACCATAATTGAGAAAAATATGGGATGACTGAAAAATGCCGAAATATAAAATTCCTCACACTGTGAAATTCTC
>CAKNXH010069235.1:0-33137 GCA_932178445.1 Andricus quercusramuli
CTTTATTGAAGATTTAATTATTTTGTTGAAAATTCAACTATTTTCTTAAAGTCATATTTTTTAGATTGAAATTAAACGGTTTTTTAAAAACATTTTTCCTCTTTTATAGAAAATTCATTTATTGTGTTAAAAGTTCAATTATTTGGTTGAGAATGTTGAAAATTCAACTACTTTGTTGAAGATTTAATTATTTTGTTGAAAATTCAACTATTTTCCTAAAGTCATCTTTTTTGGTTGAAAATTCAACTGTTTAGTTGAAAATACGTTGTTTTGGAATAAAAATTCATTTTTCTTGGATGGAAATGAACTTTTTTTTTTATTGAAAATTCACCTGTCACAGCTATTTTGTTTGGAAATTCCAGTATTTTGTTGAACATGGAATATATCTCTATTTCTCCTCTTTTGAGAGCATTTTGGGCTATGAAGTCTGATATTGAAAAAAGTGACTTTAAATTTTTTTCATGCAATCAACTTGCTTTTTCACCCCCATTGTTGAGTGAGGAGAAAGGTGCTGCTTTAAAAACGTGTTTGTAATACGACGAAAAACCGCAGAGTCTGAAGAACGCTATCGACGTCATTATTTCTTTGTGGCACTGAGGCAAGAAAGAACCCGCAGCTCGGGTGGTTTTTTTTAGTGGAAACCCAAAATGCGTGCAAGTTGGTAAGGTTTGGCCTCACCAACCGAATCGAAAGCGAACGCTGCCTGCCGCCTGCTTGCCACGCGAGGTTGGTTGGAGGCTCGATATTCGTGTGCAAGAGGGACAGAGCCAGCTGGTTAAAGAGAGAGAGAGAGAATGAGTGAGAGGGGGAGCCCTGCTGGTATAGAAACGTTTTCGGGAGGGAGAGAGGAGAGGAGAGAGAGGGTAAATTATCTACTGACAGAGTTAGAGAGAGAGAGTGAGAGGGATAGACAAGGGGCAGAAATACGGGCCCTGAAAACACACGAGCAAAAGCAAAAGCAGAGTGGGAGAGAAAAAAGAGAGCGAGAGAGAACGCACGGCCCTGGGAAAACATCAGGACCGTAGGCACCTTCTGCAAACAGGGTCGTCTCAGGGCCGTAGTTTCTGGAACGATGACTCTCCTTCCATATAATCATTCAAATCACCAGGAAAAAAATAGGCCAGAAAAGACAGCAAATAAGTTGTGGCAGTAGAGAGAGAGAGAGGTGCAAGGTAAATTTTAGTCCTTGCAATTTTTTTATAGATTTGAATGCCTTTCTGAGAGAGTTGGTGGGAGATTCAGTTTCGAAGTAAAGGGGATTTCGGAATTAATTGAACGTTTTTCAAGTTGAACGGTATTTGATTAAAAACATTTCAAAGGCTCTACAGTTTTAGAAATTTCTGATTTCGATGGTTTAGAATTTTCAACAATGTAAATTGATTTTAAGGCCTTAAAGTTCGATGTAGTCAAAGGTTTCCGCTTCCGAATTCACAGCTTTAAAATTGGTTGAATTCATATTCAAAACCTTAGATATTTAAATCCATCCCAATCAGGGAAAGCAAAAACCGGGGAATTGTACTTTCTTTTTTTTTTCACTTGCTTCCTCCTGGCAATTAGATTTTTAGATAACAATTTTATTCTTTGGTTGAAAGTTCGTTTTTTTTTTAGTTGAAAATTCAACTGATATCTTTCTTGGTTGACAATATTGTTTTTCTTTTGGTTGAAAATTATTTATTTTAACCAAAAATTGAACTATTACTGTTCTTATTCATCATTTTTATTGAAAATTCATTTCTTTGGTAAAAAGTTCAACTTTTTTTCTTTGTTGAAAAATGATCTCTGGTTGAATATTTTGTTTGCAAATTCATCTTTTTTAGTTGAAAATTCGTCTTTTCGGTAGATAACTACTCACCCTACTATAAAATGTTCTCTTTTTTGGATAAAAATGTAACTGTGTGGTTGAAAATTCAACTGTTTTTGCAGAAATTTCGTATTTTGGGTTGAAACTTCAGAAATTTTGATGTAAATTTTTTTCTTTTGGGACTGAAAAATTGTTATTTGTTGAATATTCGTATATTTTGTTGGAAAGCTCAACGAAGTTGAACGTTGAAGTTTAGTTAATCATTTATCTCTAATTTAAAATTTGACTATTTTCTTGAAAGTTCGTTTTTTTGTTGTTAAAATTAATTTTAGAAACTTTAGAAAATTCGTCTTTTTTTGTAGAGAAATTTATCTTTCTTGATAGGAATTTCATCTTTGTATAAGACTTGTAGGTTTTGTAGGTTAAAAATTCATTTTTTTTTTAAATTAAAAATTTAATTTTTCCATGTTTTGTTGAAATTTTAGCTTTTGTAGCTGCGACTTCAACTATTTGTTCGAAAATTCACGTATTTTGTTGGAAATTCGTTTTTCTTGTAGAAAATTAATATTCTTGATTAAAAATTCTGCTTTTTCGTTTTAAAAATCCCTTTTCATAGAAATTTCATTATTATTGAAGATTTAATTTTGTTCTTGTTTCATTATTTTTTTTGCAAATGTTACTATTTTATTGAAAATTCGTTTTTTTTTTTTTTTAATATCAACTATCACATTTATTAGTTGATAATTCATCTTTTTGTTGAAAATTAAACTTTTTGGGTGGAAAATTCAACTTTCTTCTAACGGATTCGTCTTTTTGGTTTCAAAATTTAACTATGGTTGAAAAATCAACTGTTTTTGGTTTAAGTTTAGGCCTTTTTTATTAAAAATTTGACCGTTTGGTTAATAATTCAACTATTTTGTTAACATTTGAACTGTTTTGTTGAAAATTCGTTTCTTCTCTTTAAAATTCAACTATTTCGTTGTCAATGCAACTGTTGCAATTTTTTTCTTTCTAAAAATGCAACCATTTAATTGAAAATTTATATTTATAGATAGAACATTCAAGTATTTTGACAAAAATTCAAGTATTTTGTTGAAAATGCAATTAATATGTTAAAAAGTAATCTTTTTTTGGTCGAAGTTTGAACTTTTTTTGTGGAATAGTCTATTTGGATAGACATTTCGTCCCTTTGGATGGAAAATTCCAACTGTCTTCTAAAAAATTCAATTATTTGTTCGAAAATTTAATTGTTCGGTTGATAATTCGTCCTTTTAGATTGAAAATTCATCTCTTATGGTAAAAAGGTCATCTTTTTGGTTCAAATAATAAATCAGTTTTAAATGTCAACATTTTAATCTGAAATGCTGCTATTTTAATATTAATGTTCAATTACCCATAGAAAATAAAAAACTGGTCAGAGAATCAGGGAAATGTCGGAAAATTTTGAAAATTAAGATTCTTGGCCACCTCTGCTTTCCAATTTTTGCGCATTCAACCTCGACCTAAAATCAAAAATTCGAAAATTCTGAGTCTATATTTGAACATTTTGTGATCAGAGTACCATATCGAATAGGAAGGGAATATTGGCTCAGGTTCTGGCTGAATCCTATTAATGTGGAAGCTGGCACCCCCATAACCAGGATTCACAGGCGCAATACCCTCATGAACAACTTAATGAACGGCACCGGGAGTGCCCGTATCGACAAGCTCCATCGCCTCGTCATGTAGTTTCTGCTCCTATTCTACAACTCCCATGATCTACAATTCCATACTATTCAGTTCCCTAGGGCTTAAGGGTTCCTATACTCTCATTGTAGCCGTGCGAAAAGTTTGCGATCAAAAAAGTTTCCTCCGCTTGTCAGGGAAAATCGATAGGATAAACGATAGAGGTAGACTCAAAGCCCCAAAAGCTTTTGAGCACAACCCTCACTCGACGTTAACGAAAATAAAATCTCTAGGTTGCTTCGAATTTCGTTCTTATTGTGTCAAAGTCTTAAGTTTCATATTCAGGCTTCACAGCCCAAAATCCTCGCAAAACAGGGGAAATAGGTAATTTTTCACGACACTAGGCAATATTCAACCAAGAAAGATTTCCAACCAAAATAGAAAAATTTTCAACAAAATAGTGGAGTTTTTGGGCTAAAAAATAGAATAGTTTAGAAAATAGACAAGTTCAGTTTTAAGCAAGAAAGATGAATTTTCAATCAAATAGGTGAATTTTTGAACAAAAAAATTAATGTTCAACTAAATAGTTGCATTTTTGACTATAAAAGGTTTTCTACCTGACAAAATCAATGTTTAACAAATAAGTTCATTTTTAACGAAGAAAGATGCAAATTCAGCTGAATAGTTTAATTTTCAAGAAAAAAATTAATTTTCAACCAAATAGTGGAACTTTTAGGCAAAGGAGACGGATTTTGAACAAGCAGCTTAATTTTTCAAAAAGAAAGATGAATTTTCAACTGAATAGTTTAATTTTCAAGAAAAAAACTAATTTTGAAGCAAGTAGTTGATTTTTTAGCAAAAAAATATGAATTTTCAACTAATTAGTTGAAATTTAAAACAAACCGTTGAATTTGTAACCTAAAGAGATTAATTTTCAACCAAACCCCATTGGATTTTTAACCGAATAGTTGAATTTTCAAACCAAAAAGCCGATTTTTTCATAAAACATTTGGCTTTACAACTTCAAAAGATGAATTTTCAACAAAAATATTCATTTTCAACTAAGAATATTACTTTTCTACGAAAAAATATTAATTCGGTCATCCGTTCATTCAAAAATTTTCTCTTTTATTGGTCAAAATTGAATAAAAGTGTCTATACAAAAAAATCTGACGTTTCGACACAGATTTGTGTCTTTCTCAAGGTTGTGAATTATAACAGAAGTTTTTCCTTATTTTTAAAACTAAAAACCTAAATTTGAAACGCAAGTATAAAATAATTTCAAAAAATAACTATTGTAAATGCCTGTTTACGTGGAGTTAAAAAAATTCAATGAGATATAAAATTTCATTTGTTTAAAAAAGTCAAAATCATGTTAGAATAGAGCTTAAACGTAAAGTTTGTATAACCTCATGCATAAAAGAACGGACGTTAAAATTATTCAAAAACTACATTCTTAGAAAAAATAGTGAACAACAAAACGTTTTTGAAGTGGTTAAAACGACGGACAGTAATAATCAGCTGATTGATCAAAATAGAGGCAGTGATATTCAATTTATTGCCCGAAGCTGTGTCCCAAACTTCCATATACTTTAGGTATTAGACATTTAAGAGATGAATATTTGATGCAGGTTTTTGAGTCTTCATCCTTGAGCTCATTTTTCGCCACTCTAGTGATTTTCAGATTAGAAAATCGCTGATATATCAAGCTGTTGTTTCGAGAGAGCAGCATAGGTAGTTAAAATATTGATTTCGTTTCGATAGGAACCGATATTCTGCCTTCATTAATGCTTTCTAATCAGGAAGCCTTATACTATTGAGTACTAGGTATTACCGTTACTGTATTAGGTTACCAGGAAGGAAATGTAACCAGCATATTATAATTTCCTTGGGTAGCTTGCAGTTTCTTAAGGAAGCTCTTTAAGTTTAAAGCCACGGTTTCTATTTCCAGTATTACTTTAGAGCTAAACATTGATGACATTATCTAATTTATTTATTTTTTTCTGATTTCAGGGACTGTCCTGGAGTGGGAACCTCGTCGGGTCCATCTGTGAAGGAGGTTCCTTATCGTACGGGAATCGGTGGACCTAGTGTGGGGTACAAACCGACCCCACAGCACAGTTCGCATTCGAGGCATCCTGTGCCACATTTTTCTCAGGACACAACTGATTCATCGAACGCCACTTCTCTCCTTCATATCAACATCTGCACTCAGGTGTGTTAAACTTTAACAATGGTTGTCTTGCGCAAGTAGCTTATTCAAAAGACATGCTCACATTGAATTTATGTAACTGCTTTACATTTCAGGGAATACCGAGAGAAAATTTATATTGTTTCCAATTCTGTATTTGATTCCTTTGTTCCGATACCAGGAAGTGATAAATTCATTACGTCCACTTTAATGCTAAATATTCAATATTATACTAAATTTGGCCAAAATTGTTGGCTTCAAGATTCCTTTTCAAATGTGATCGATCCAAATCTTTGTAACCAATTTGTAAAGATCCTATATTAATTTGCAGTTGGCGAAAACTTTTATATTATGCTTGATAAATCTTGATCCATTCGCCATTTCTGAGAAATCTTTTACAAACTATTATCTCTTATTCAAAATATAAATACCATATACTAATCTTCTTTTTCAGGAAAATACAATGCGTGGTCCTGTACTGAATATAAGCCCTGGCTTGGCAGCCAGTGGAGTAGACATGGAGTATCGCAGAAGTGCACAAGGTGGGACATTTTTACTATTTCCAGGGATCACAGCATATCCTCTTTTTGTACCTCATCCCCTTTTTCTCCTTTAAATTCTAAAAATCCCCTAGAACACCTAAGATCGAGACTTTTGACCCTATTTCCACCTTTTTTTTTGTTTACAAAGCTTCGATTTATAAAAAAATATAAACAGAAATTCAAGACATTAGAAAACAATACGATTTGACAGAGATTTTTCTTGATAATAACAATAATTTAAAATATTTTATAAACGAATTTTCAAGAAAAGAGATTGTCAATTAAAATGATGAATCTTGAACCAAAAAATTGACTTTTCAACAAAGTAGATCAATTTTTAACCAATTACTTACTAGTTAAATTTTAAACCAAAAAGGTAAATTCTCAGCGAAAAGGTATCGTTGATATTTCAACAAAAAAATGTTTTAATTTTAAATAAAAAACAATTGAATTCATTTAAAAAAGACTCCAACAAAATTATTGATTTTTCCATGAAATTTTGGCATTTTTAACTCAAAAAACGAATTTTCTACAAAACAGTTAAATTTTCAACCCGTAAATACGAATTTTCAATAAGAAAGTTTTCAACAAAACAGTTGAATTTGCACCTCGAAAATACGAATTTTCAACCCTAAAGTTAATTTTCAACCCAAAAATATGAATTTTCAACCAAATAGTTGCATTTTTGACTAAAAAAGGTTTTCTACCAAGAGATAAATTTTCAACCAGAGTTTTTAGTTATCAAGCTAAAAATTTAAATATTTCAGAAAACAGTTGACTTTTAAACCTGAGAAAATGAATGTTTAATAAACAAGTTCATTTTTAACGAAGAAAGATTAAATTTCACCTGAATAGTTTAATTTTCAAGAAAAAAATTAATTCTCAACCAAACAGTGGAACTTTTAGGCAAAGTAGACGGATTTTGAACCAGCAGGTTAATTTTTCAACAAGAAAGATGAATCTTCAACTGAATAGTTTAATTTTCAAGAAAAAAATTAATTTTGAACCAAGCAGTTGATTTTTTTAGCAAAAAAATACGAATTTTCAACTAAATATTCATATAAATATTCATAATAGTTGAAATTTAAAACAAACCGTTGAATTTGTAACCTAAGAAGATTAATTTTCAAACAAACCCAATTGGATTTTTAACCGAATAGTTGAATTTTCAAGCCAAAAAGCCGATTTTTTCATAAAACATTTGGCTTTTCAACTTGAAAAGATGAATTTTCAACAAAAATATTAGTTTTCAACTAAAAAGATTACTTTTCTACGAAAAAATATTAATTTTAAACCAAAAAATGTAAATTCTCAGCGAAAAGGTATCGTTGATATTTCAACAAAAAAGATTTAATTTTAAATAAAAAAAAATTGAATTCATTAAAAAAAGATTCCAACAAAATGATTGATTTTTCCATGAAATTTTGGAATTTTTAACTCAAAAAACGAATTTTCTACAAAACTGTTAAATTTTCAACCCGTAAATACGAATTTTTAATAAGAAAGTTTTCAACAAAACAGTTAAATTTGCACCAAAAATTTGCACAAAAAAAGCAGTTGGGTTTTCAACTAAATAATAACATTTTTAACAACAAAAAAAGACGAATCCTCCGCGGAAAATATAATAGTGGATATTTTAACCAAAAAAGATTTTAATTTTAAATAAAAAAAGTCGAATCCAATAAAAAAAACTAATTTTCAAAAAAATCGGTACATTTCCAACTAAATTTCAACTAAAATGATGAATCATTGACAAAAAAAAAGCAATGAATTTTCATAAAAAAATGAAAATTTTCGATATTTCAAACAAAAATATGTTTTTTCTTTTGTTAAAAGCAGTCGAATTCATTAAAAAAATACATTTTGAATAAAAAAGTTGAATCTTCAACCAAAACAGTTTAACTTTCAAACAAAAAAGACGAATTTTTATAAAAAATAATTAAATTTGGGACCAAATAATACAGTTGTTAACTAAAAAAGATTAATTAAAAAAAATATAATAGTAGATTTTTCAACGAAAAATAGTCAACTTACAACCGAAAATAGTTCGATAACGTAAAACGGCATATAAGAGAAAATTATATTAGTTCCGGTCGTAGAAAAAAGATTTCGGAATAAAAAATATGCAACAAGATAGCATACTTAGTATAATTAGAACCCTCCCATTATTTACAAAAATTGTTGTCTTCATAATTTTTTGGTATTTCAATAAACAAATTTTTAATTTCTGTTTCTTAATACTATTACCTTTTTTTAGCTAAAATTGAACATGTGAGAGCTTTCAACTGATAATAATATATTAAAAATACATTTAAACGTGTAAGGATATAAAATCAGAAAAAGGTTTTTCAAATAGTAATTTTCGTGTCTTCACATTATTTTTTTCTAGTTTATTTAGAAAAATACTTTTAACAACTCAGGATTCTTTATTGAAATTAATACATTAGTAAAAAATTGATGATAATTAATCATAATTTAAATTTAGCTACTGATAGAAATGCATTTTAAAATACTCAAACATGAGCATTTTTTAATTCTGTCGATTGTCAATCGATCTAATATATTTTTCAATCTTTGATCTTCTTAAAATTTTGTCTGATGTATTTTTTATTAGTCAAAAGTGCTGAAATGTTCAACATATTTTCAAAGCTAGGTGAAAAAAAAGTTTTACACAAAAATGTCTAGAAAACATGTTTAAGATATGATATAAAAAGATTTTAAAAATAAATTAAATCCGCTTTTAACCAGTTAAATTTAAGTGACTCATATATGCACACTTTGAATAGCTCCCATAAAACTTAATGGGTTTTGGTGAAACTTGGTATACCCTAGTTTTTTTGGTCGCTGAGTACAAATCTGAAGTTTTTTCTACCAGTTTTGATATATAACGTCAATTTCGAGTCCACCAGTTAACTGGTTAATCCCCTTTTTTTTACCTAAAATTGAACTACTGAACCGCTGTGATCCCTGCATTTGAAAATTATCTCATGCTATTTGATGTCTTTGGTCTCTACTTCTCAAGTTTTGTTATTCTTTTTTCCAGGTTCAAGTCAACTACCCCTGAACTCTGTTCAGATTCAGCCTTCGCCTCCATTTTACAGGCCACCTAGTCAAGACGATGGTAGAAAGGTATTGTCTCCATTTTACTTAACGAAACTTGGGCGTCAGTTCGCTACCAGTTCTGATTTCAATAAACTCTCTTCGTTGATTTCAAAACTAAAATTTCGGATTATTTTTAGAGCGAATCTCCATCGAGGAAGCGTCGTAGGATTTCTCGCAATGGCACAGTTTCTGGAATTGAAGTACAAGAGTCGGCACCTCCGGCACCGACTCCACCCTTACATACACCAACTCCGCCCTGGGAAGTGGCACCAGCCCAACGACGATCTTCACGTAGCCACCTGACGGCTCGTGGAAGCCCACCAATAAGGAATCGATACCAGCGTTACACAGAATCGTTCACACCATCGTGCCCATTCCTCCAGGGAGTGCACAATCCCCACCTGCCTTCTTCCCACAATGTGCACCCAGGACTTCACAACAACCACCAGCATCAACACCAAAACCACAATATGCACAATTTGCATCACAGTCTCCATGACCCTCAACATAATATGCATCATGCTCACCCGTCCCATGCTCATCACCCGAGCGGTTCTTCTCATCATCCGGCTCAAGGAACCAGTGGACCAGTTGTTGTCGAAGTTGGTCAAGTTGGAGTCTCCGGTCTGGGAGTTGCTGTCAGTGGTGATACTCTCTGGCATCCTCAGACTGCTGGTTACAGACTACCCTGTCATGTTCATGGATATTATGCTCCTCCTGGGCCACACGCATTCGCGCATTCGTGTCAGGTAAGCCAAATCTTCGGAAAATCAGACTTCAGTTTTTCCCCTATTCACCTCTTTCTCCCCCTGTTTTCAGGAAACTTCTCCCTTTTCTCGTTTTTTGGCTTAAATGCGATTTGAATTGAAAGAACTTGATAAGAAAATGCAACTTTTTTTGAGTGAAGTTTAAGGGGCTAGTCTAGTTTCTCGGGCGGAAAATGGAGGTGATTTTTCGGGACTCATAAAAAAAACCATGCCGTCAAATATTTTACAATTTTGAGGATTTATTCAGATACTATTGACAAGTTAATACACAAAATTTCATGAAAAAATATCGACTGTAAGCCGAGTTATACACTTCGATGTCGAGTCATCCAAAAATGAAGTTGTAAATCGGCTGCAGTTGTAGAGGTCTTCAGAATGCCAGTATCTCAAAAATTTTTGTTCACGTTAAACTAGATGACATTCCCCATACCATGAACTAGGATCTTTTGAAAATATTGAAAATTAAAAAAATGGCAGCGTTTTGAACAAAAAATTCAAATTTTCACCAAAAAAGCGCTCAAAAAACGCTGGTTTTTTGCTCGGCAAATTGATATATTTTGAAATATCGAAAAGGTCCTAGTTCATGGTATGTAAAAACATGTTACGAATATTCGTGCAAAATTTCAAATCGATTCGTTAATTTTTCTTTGAGCTAGAGGTGCAGCCGTTTTTGAAAATGCAGTTTTGAGAAAAACGCTTTTAAAGTTTTGACAACTGATTTTTGGTTATAAAATGTAATTTTTCATACTCTCATAGCTCTGGGAACTTTTTCTCCGAATAGTATAGTATCGAATTAGGCAAAAAAAAAATCGATTTTTTAAAAGTGAGAAACTAGACTAGCCCCTTAATCTTTTTTGTTAAAAGCTCTACTGCTTGATTGAAAGTTCAACTATTTTGTTAAAGAAACATCAGTTTTGGTCAATAATTCAACTTTTTTGTTGAAACTTTGTCCTTTTGGGGCGAAAAATTCAACTACTTAGTTCAAAGTTGAATCACTTCCTTAAAACTTTATATATTTTTTTATTCAACTGAAAATGTATCTATTTCATCTGGGGGTGAAAATTTATATTTTTAATTGAGTATTGATCTTTTTTAGTTCAAAATTCAACTACTTGGTTCAAAATTCACGTATTTTGTTGAGAATGGTTTCTTTTTGTTGAGCATTACTTTTTTTCGTTGGAAATTTAACTAGTCATCTATTTGGTTGAAAATTCATTTCTTTCGGTAGAAAATTAATCTTCTTTGTCGAAAATTCAACTGTTGGTTAAAAAAATTAATTTTTTCGGTTGAGGATTCATCACTTTAGTTGAATATCACTGTTTTTATCTGAAACTGTAACTATTTAACTATTCCATTTTGAAATTTATTGTAAATTAGTTTTTTAATAGAAAATTAATTGTCTCGGTTGAAAATTAATTTTTTAAATTGAAAATTTGACTATTCCATTTTTCGTTGAAAATTTAACTTCCGTAAGTTGAAAATTCAGTTATTTTGTTTAAAATTCAACTATTTTGTTGAAAATAAACTATTTTGTTAGTCACATCATTTTCGCACAAAAGATCAATTGTTTCGTTGAATATTAGTCTTTTTGGATAGAAAATGAATCTTTTCTGATAGAAAAGTCATGTTTGTTGGTTGAAAATGAACTTTTTTATCAAAAATTTAGCTGCCTTCTAAAAAAATTCTTCTTTTTGGCTGGAAAATTCAACTTATTGGTTGAAATTGTAACTATTTCTGGTTGAAATTAAAATTTTTTTGTTTGAAAATTCAACCGTTTGGTAGAAAATTCATGTTTCTTGGTCGTTAAAAATTCGTCTTTCTTGGCCGAAAAAGAACTTTTGTGTCGAAAATGCAAATTTCTTCTTTTTGGTTTGAAAATTCAATGGTTTCGTAGAAAAATCATGTTTCGTGGTTATTGAAAATTCGTCTTGCTTAGTCAAAAATGAACTTTTTGGTTGAAAATTAAAATTTCTTCTGAAAAATTCTTTTTGGCTTAAAAATTCAACAGTTTGGTTAAAAATTAATTAATTACATTAATTCAATATGGTAGCTGCATTAATTTGATTTATTTATCAGAATTTATTCCCCTATTCCCTATTTTTGTTAAAAATCCCCATATTTCCTCTGTTTTGAGAACATTTTGGGCTATGAAATCTAGAAATTGAAAGTTTGCAATGTTGAGACTTCCAATTTGGGCACTGGGAGAGTCATCTTTCGTATTATAATTATAAATTTGAAATAAATTATTGCAGGTGACGCATCCACACCACCACAATCACTATTCAACCCCTCCTGGACATCCTGGACATCCAACGCACCCTGGACACCCAGGACATCCAGCGCATCCTGGACACCCCGGACATCCTGGTCACCCTGGACATCCTGGACATCCTGGCCACCCTGGACATCCAGGACACCCGGGACATCCAGGTCATCCAGGACATCCAGGACACTCGAGTCATAGTTTAGTCGGTTCTATAGTGGGTGCTGCTCCTCGAGGATTCCCTGCTCCAGGACCAGTTGCTGCTCTTCATCATCCACATCCGCCACCTCCGCAGGTTCACACGACGCATTATACTGCTCATCATCAATTAACTCAACCAGTAAGTTTAGTCAAATTTCACAAACTGAAATTTTTGAAAAAGCTCGATATTAGAATATTTTGAGTAACTTAGGGTTTAAATAATATAAAGAAATAAAGGGCAAATTCATAAAACAGGGTTGCTACAAGCAAAAATAAGTCATGGAATTTTGAAAAGGAGACTGGAATTTATTTAGTCGCAACTATTTCAAAGAATTTCAAAGAATTGATGCGAATTGAATTTTTTCACTAGTAAAATATTATAATTATAATTCCAGACTTTAATAATATTTTATATTAATATTAATGAGAATTGTTTAGAATTCAATAATTTCTGAATTTTCTTGAATTCTTTTGAAGTATTTTAAGATATTTTCAAAGATTCCAAGAGAATTGTAATAGATTTTAATCATTTGAAGGCATTTCAAAAGATTGTAGGGTATTTTAAAATATTTCAATGAATATTTAATAGTTTTAAATTATTTGAAGAGATTCAAAAGGATTTTAAAGATTTAAGGTTATTTTAAAGATTTGAAGGTATTTTATAAGATTTCCGAGGAATTATCAAGTAGTGTCAATAATTTAAAGGGATTTCGAAGAATTTTAAAGGTGTTCGGGTATTATTAAAAATTCCAAGAAATTTCCAAGTGACTTTAAAAAAGTAAATGGCTTCCAAAAGAGTTTGAAGAATTTGAAATATCTCAGTGTATTTATAATTGATTTCAATCATTTGAAGCGATTTCAAGAGATTTTTAACATTTTAGGCTATTTTTAAAAATTCAAAGGAGTTTTGAGTTTTAAAAAATGTAATAGTTTTCAAAAGTATTTAATTGATTTTTCATATTTTAGGGTGTTTGAAAAGTTTTTACGGAATTTGCAATTGATTTTAGTTATTTAATGGGATTTCAAAGGATTTGAACAATTTTAGGGTATTTTAAAAGATTCCAAAGCTTTTTCAAGAGCTTAACATTTTTCATGGGGTTTTAAGGATTTACAATATTTTAGGGTAATGTGCAAGATTTCCAGAAAGTTTTAAACTGATTTCAATCATTTGAAAGAAATTCAAAGGATTTGAAATATTTTAGAGTATTTTAAAAGATTTGAAAGCATTTTCAGGAGATTTAAAACGTTTCAAGGGATTTAATAAAATTGCCGAGGTTTTTCAATGGATTTCAAAAGCTTTCATGATATTTTACAGGATTTTATAATATTTCAATTGATTTCAAAGAATTTATTCGCAAGAAGCGAGGAATTTCGTAGATGTTCAAAGATTTGAAGAGATTTTCAAATATTTTTTGCAATTCATTTAAATTCATTTGGAATTCACCCTGAATTCTTAGGCATTTCATCGAATTCTATTGAATTCTTTTAAATTCAAAATTTATTCCTTTTGTAAAAGATTCTATATTAAAAATGTTACCAGATTAGAATTTTGGTCTTGAAATATTAAAGACGAAGAAAGTGAAAAATTAGCCAGGAAAAAATTAGGGAATTTTGAAAATTATGTTTTGCGGACACCCTGATTAATTAATAATTTTACAAGAAATTGCTGGTAAATTAGTCTGCGATCAGTTGAAATTGAGTTGCATTGACGGGATTTTTTTTTTAAGCTGACGTGAAACTGTTTCAAAAGTAGACTTGGAAAAGTCATGGAATTTTTAAACCGGGCTTCCGGACAGCAATCTTGAAAAGTTTAATCTTGAAGGAATTTAACAGTTTGATGAAATAAAAATACTAATAATTCTCTTTTTGTTCTGTTGGTCTTGCAGAGGGAAGTCGAATTGGAGTTGTTGGGTTCCCACAGAGGCGGTAACACGGTCGCTCCTCCACTGCCGATAACTCATTCCTACAATCCGCAGACGATAACTCATGTCACGACGCAACCCTCGATTTTCCTGTCCGAGGTGCGTGGAAATCAACTGGAAATGCTTCATGCAAGAACTCGACCAACTAGCAATCCTCGTCGACCCAGGAACAACAGAAACAACAGCTGGCGAAGACCGGCTTCTATAGCACCACACACACCTTTCCCAGGACTTTTGCTCCATTTCTTGTAAGTATCAAAATTATTTATGGGTATAATCTTCGGTTTGAGATAATAGACAAAATCCTATTTCTGCTGCGGGGCCGTCCATAAACTACGTTATGAATTTAAGGGTGCAACCGTACAGTTCAATAGTAACTTAATAAGTTTGAAAATGACATTCCGCTCTTAACCCCTGAATTCCTTTTTCCCATATTTTCAAGAAACTTCCCACTTTTTCTTTATTTTTTTTTGTTTAAATGCGAAACCTAATAACAAAATTCAACTATTTTTGGGTAACAGTTTTTTTTTTAAGTCTATTATTGTTTTTTTTTGGTTTGTAATTCATCTCGTTTAGTTAAAAATTCTACTGCTTGTTTGAAAATTTAATTATTTTGTTGAAAATTGGTATTTTCTGTTAGAACTTGATTTAGAGTATTTTTAAAGATTTCTATGTGTTTGATCAAATTTCCGAGGAATTTTCATTTAATTTCAATAATTTGAAGGTATTTCAAACAATTGTAAAGATTTCAGTGTGTTTATAAAAATTGCAAGGAATTTTCAAGTGATTTAAGATGTTTCAAGGGATTTAAAAAGTTTTTAAAGAATTTGAAATATCTTTGGGTATTTATAATAGATTTCAATAATTTAAAGTGATTCCAGAGGATTTTAAGGATGGTAGGGTATTTGTATCGATTTTTTTTTAGTTGAAAATTCAGCTATTTGGTTCAAAACTCATCTATCTTGATTAAAAATGCAACTGTTTGTTTGGAAATGAATCTGTTTTGGTCGAAAATTAAACTACTTTGTTAAAACTGGAACTTCCTTATACTTGTTAATGGTTATCATTTTTAGTATAAAATTCATCTCTTTGGTTAAAAAATTCCACTGTGTGATTGAAAAGTAACTTTTTTGTTGGAACTTCAACTGTTTTCCTAGAAAATTTAACTATTTTGGTGGAAAATTTAACTATTTAGTTACAAATTAAACGATTATTTAATTGTTTGAAAATTATTTTTTTCGTTGCAAAATCATATTGTCTGGTTAAAAATTCAAATGTTTTGTAGATGATTAATCATTTTGGCTTCAAAATTGGAGAATTTTGTTGAAAATTCGTTGTTTTTTTGTGTAAAACATTAATCTTCGTAGAAAATTCCACTATTTGGTTTTGTTAATGATTATTCATTTCAGTAGAAAATTAATTTCTTTGGTTAGAAAACATTATTTTTGTTGTTGTTAAAAAATAGTTTTTTATTCGAACGATCACCTTTTTGGTTCAAAATTTTTCTTTTTTGTTGTTGTTGAAAATGCAACGATCTGATTCAAAATTCATCTATCTTGATTCAAAATGAAGTTTCTTGATGAAAAGTTTCTTGTTTGAAAACTTAAATCTTTCGTTGGAAATTCGTCTGTTTATGTAGAATATTAGTATTTTGGTTAAAAAATCATCTATTCGGTTGAGGATTCAACTATTTTGTTAAAAATTTATCGTTTTTCCTTGAACATAATTAGTTGAAAATTCTCTTTTTTTTTGTTTAAAAGTAATTTTTGAAACTGAAAATTTAACTATTCAATCTTTGACTGAAAACTTTTCTTGTTGTGTAAAATTTAACTACTTGGTTGGAAATTCATGTATGTTATTGGGAATTCGTCTCTTTTGCTGGACATTTTCAATTTTTATTTGTTAATGCCACTGTTTTGTTAAAAATTAATTTTTTGTTATAAAAATTCGTATTTTTTTGGTTGAAAATTCCTATCTTTTGGTAGAAAATCTTTTTTAGTTGAAAGTTGAACCATTTTCTTGAAAATTTAGTATATTTCGACTTGAAATCTTAGGAATTTAAAGCGTTTCATATTAAATTCAATATGGTATCTACGTCAATGTTATTTTAAGAAATGTATTCTATAACTATTCCCCTATTTTCGTGAATAATCACTCTATTTTCCCTGTGTTCTGTCTTTTGCTAAATGTTACGTCACTTTCATGGATGGTTGAGGGGGGGGGGGGGGGGTCAAATTGTTATGGAGATTATAGACGGCCCCTTATCTGTGGATTCAAAATATGTTCCGGGATTCAATATCTTTAGAAAGTTGATAGTTTTTAAACTTGATTATTTACAAAAATATTTCAAAAAGATCTGCAGATAAAAATTAAGGAGTTGAAAATATTTTAATAACTCATCTTCAGATTCTTTAACATCCCTAATAGTTCAACAGCAGCAGCTGTGCTACCCCATCAAAAAATACCATTTTACGAGACTGCTACGATAAAGGTATACTCTACGCAAATATGCAGAGAGCTTTATTCAAAATGGAATAATAATGACTCCTAAATCCTAAGCTGACTTACGATTATCCTGGAAAGTTTCCATTTTCCAAAGTGAAGCTTTAAAGCAGGGTGGCCGCAGGTTAGGGAAAACCTGAAAATCAAATAGAAGTCGGAGAATTTTGTTGGTCGGGAAAAGTCAGGGATTTTGAAAAAAATGGCAAAAGTAAAAAATAATTAAGGAAATTTTCAAGAGATTAAAAATATGTCGAGGGATTTCGAAAAATTTAAAAGATTTTTAAATATTTTAAGGGATTTAAAAAAAAATTTCAAGGCATTTTTAAGAGATTACAAACATTTTAAGGGATTTCCAAGGATTTTAAGTAATTTGATCAATTTTGGATGCAGTTGTAAATAATTTCACAGAATTTCGGAAGATATGGAACGACTTTATAGGACCTATAAGGTTTTATGATATTTAAAAAAATTCCAAGGGATTTTATAATATTTCCGAGGATTTCAAGGATTTTATGTTTAAATTATTATTTAAGTAGTTTAAAAAATTATTTGGATTCATTTGGATTTACCCTGAATTCTTATTAACTTGCTCTGAATTCTTATTAGTTTGTTCGGAATTCCTTTTAATACTTTTCAATTCTTCGAAATTCTCTTGAATTTTTTGAATTCTTCTAAATCACTCAATTCTACTTATTCAATGGATTTATTTTAGTTTTAGATTCATTCATCTTGAAGTCTTTTAACTCGTCTTAAATTTTTAGGCATTTCATCGAATTCTTTTGAATTTATTTGAATTATTCTAAATTCATTTCATACTTACTGAATTCAATTAATTTTTTCATACTTTTGAGATGCTTTTAATTCACTTGAATTTTTTTGAAAGTCACCTTGAATTTTTATGAGTTTCATCGAATTTAAAATGTTTTTATTCCATTTATAAAAGATTCTATATTAAAAATAATACAAGATTAGAATTTTGGTCAGGGAGAAGTCAGGGAATTTTAAAAATTATGTTTTTCGACCACCCTATTTAAAGTTTCGAGACTGGAATTTTCAAGCTTCGAGTTGTCTGGGAATTTTTGTTCTGACCAGACTAGAATATGGCAAAGAGAAACATTTGGACCGCAAATGATCTTTAGACAAAAAATGATATGAAGTTACATTTCGATTATAATGTTACTGCTGAAATCTTCATTTGCAGTACAAAAATTCTGCAAAGCAAAATTGAATTTTGCTTGAGAGTAATTATTTACAATTTTGAAAAGGTTGAGACAGTATCGACTGTGTGATAAATAATTATATTGTTTAAATTTTTGCAGAACGATGTTCAGCAATCCACCGCTATCGCCGTATGGCCAGGCTGATCTCTCGTCGGCAGATGCAACAGAAAATGAAAATTACGAGGCTCTCCTGTCCTTAGCTGAGAGACTTGGAGAGGCAAAAGCTAGGGGTTTGTCACGTTCCGAGGTTGATCAACTGCCTTCTTACAAATTTAACCCTGATTCGCACGAAGGCGATCAGACAAACTGCGTGGTTTGCATGTGCGATTTCGAAGTTTTGCAGTCGCTGCGCGTCCTGCCTTGCTCCCACGAATTCCACGTTAAGTGTATCGACAAGTGGCTCAAGGTGAGTTAATTTACAATAAATTATTAGATTATTTTCGGATTGCCGAGGTGTTCACAGGCCTTGGAACACTTTTTTTGAACGATGACACTATTTTGCTACTATGATGAAAAAAAAAATGACACTAGATACACTATTTCTGTATTTCTCACAACATACCGAAAAATTAAAAATAAAATAATAATTTAAAACAAAATACATAAATATTTAACCAATTGGTTGAATTTTCATCCAAGAAGATTAAATTTCTACCAGAAAGGACGAATTTTCAACAAAATACGTAACATTTTAACCAAATAGTTGAATTTGCAACCAAGAAGATTAATTTGTTTACCAGTAAAGAGAAATTTTCAACAAATTACATAATTTTCAACTGCAGTTTGAACAGTGGATGTGATGTTAGTCCAAGTTTTATTTGATTAATTTGTAGCTTATATTTTTCTGTTTCTAATTTTTTTTAACTAAATGGTTGAATTTTTTACTAAAAAAGACCAATGGCGAAATTAATTTTTCATTGAAGAGACTTAATCTTCAATGAAAGAAACGAATTTTTCTACAAAAAAGTTTAATTTTGTGACAAATAGTTGAATTTTCAAGCCAAAAAGACTTTTACGAAACAGATTAATTTTTAACCAGACAGTTGCAAGAATTTAAAATTCAATTTTCTGTTACTATTATTTTAAAGTGATAAAAATCGAATAATTTTGTATTATTAATTTGAAAATTTGATGTTTTAAAATTTGGATCGCAGGCAATTGCAAAAATATGAATTTAAACGTTAAAAATTATACGATTTATAATGGACATCTTTTATTGTTAAGTAGTTTTTAATTGAAGACTAAAGGTTTAATTGTTTCAGTTTAATACTTTATTTGGACAATTGTAATCTAGTATCGTGTGAAATTGCTTCATTTAAAATTTAAATAGTTTTTATTTGAAAAAAATTCAAAAAAGTTTGTTTCAAAATTTAAATCGTTCAAAATTGTGCAGTTTAGAAATTGAAATCTACAAGTTTTACAATGTTTCATTAAAAGCCTTAATAATTAAATAACTATTATAAGTTTTTCAAAACTGAATCATGTGTCTAGATTGAAAATTTATAATTCAGAAAATTTTTTATTCCAATCGGTACATATTGTAAAATTAAAAATTAAAAGTCTTAATAGGTGAACAATTTTCAGTGCTTTTGAAATTGTACAATATTTATTGTTTTTCATTTAGAGATTGTAAATGTTTCAAGATTTGACTTTCAATTTATGAAAAATGGTTAAGGTTGCTGCTTTCAAGTTCTGCAGTTTTATCCTTGAAATACTATCTTATTTAGAAAGTTTTAACATTGAAAATGTTCAAATTAAATGATTTTCATTTTGAAATTGTTAAATTCTGAAAATTGTTAAAAGTACAACTGACTGTGACTGAATTTTAATCTTCTTTGTTTGAAAATTCGACTATTCGGCTGAAAATTCGTCTTTCTAGGTAGAAAAATCGTAGTTTTGGATAGAAAATTCATCTTTCATGGTTCAATATTACATTTTTTGTTGAAAAATTTATCTTTTCAGGTTGATAATTCAACTGCCGTCTAAAAAATTTGTCTTTGTATTGAAAATTTGGTCTATTTTGTTGAAAATGCAACTGTTTTTTGTTGAAGTTGAATCTTTTTTGTTTGAAAATTCAACAGTTTGGTTAGAAATTGAATTATTTGGTTAAAAAGTCAAATATTTTCTAAAACATTCAACTTTTTAACTTGAAAATTCAATTCATTTGTTAAAAACTATATATTACTCCTATTTTATTCGAAAAATGTTCCCTATTTTAATCATTTTAGGCTGTGTAGTCTGTAGTTACCAAACAAATTTTTTATTCATACGACCGTGAAAAAATTAAAAATCTGGGAAGTTTTTCTGACGATAATAAAAGTGGCGACATTTAGTTTGCATAATAAAAGTTTCTGAAATCGATACTTTATTATTTTGAATCTGTCACTGTGAGATAAAACTTTTTTGAAGCCCTTAGAAATAAACCGATTGAGATTAGAAGGTTTCTATATATAAATTTTTAAAGTTTATGAATGCAAATTTTCTTAAGCTCTGGTTTAGAAAGTTGAAAGTTGATAAGAGTTCAGTTTTGGCTGCTTTAATTTGCAGAGTAGTTTTGATTGCTGTCAGTTTTAACATTTTAACTTTTTAACTTCAATGCCCGTGACAAATTTTTTCGAACTGGGAAATGATTGCTAATTTTTTCCGGCGATAAAAGTGGCCCTATTTTAAGAAATCAGTAACTTCAAACTAATAAAATCCCCTTTTCTTTTTCTTTTTTTCAGTCCAACCGAACGTGCCCTATCTGCCGAGGTGATGCCGGCGAGTATTTCAACAATGGAAGTACAACCAGCGATTGACGTCATGATGCCCAGGTGCATTAGCGCCAATTCTCATCAACGAGAAGGCTCGTCCTGGCCCAACTTCCAGCCGTCACGTTACTGGTTTGTTCAAATCCGTGCCGATAATTGGCCGCCTCAGCTCCTCCCCAGAACCCCTAACGTGACAAAGGACCATCTAACCACACCAGATGTATACTCGGAAGCATCAGGACGGTTTCTGGAATATTATCCATAGAAGTCGCGCTTGTAGCTTCTGCCAAAGAGGGACAACGAAGGCGTCTGGCATTGTTTGCAATCAAAGACGAGTTCTCTGCAAGTTTGCGTCACGAGACGATTTACACCGAGACTCCTCGCCTGTTTATTACTTTTCTTCCCCCCCCCCTGTTTGATTTTTTTTTAGTTAGTCTAGGTTTTTAATTACCACGCATTTCGCATCGCTCGCAACTAATCCTTGCATTAATCGAGTTAGGATTTAATGTATTACCACATAAGGGGAATGGCGTGAGAAGGTAGCTGGTTGCACGCACTTGATGAATTCAGTTCAGGAATTCTCTTCTGCGATATAAGAAAAAAGAAAGTATATTGTTGTGTTTAGTAATGCTTGTTAGTCAAGCGACACCAAGCACGCTGAGCTCTATCCAGTTATTTTAGTTGAAGATTCAATTGGTTGTGTGTTGAGTTGAGTCGATGTATGGAATCGTTAAACGCGATTGTAAAATTCTAGCACGTGCAACCAGTCGCGTCTGTGTGCATTCGAAGTTATATCTTACATACAAACACACTTTATGTAATATGTATAGTTGTAACACCACCTTTCCATTAACAACGTTTTAGATTATTTCCTTCTTTTTAGTACATTGTTCGATTTATGGATGTAATTGTAAATATACAATTGGAGGACACGTAACCAAATCTAGCGCTTAGGTTTCTCTGATAAGAAAACAAGGCAAAAGCTAATTGTAGGCGTTTGCGTGTTTCGTAAGGCCAGGTGATTGTTTTAATCCTTAAACTATTTTCTAGGTATGTTTAGCAATTTAGGTGCTCTAGATAGGAAGAATGATTTTAATTCGAGTCTCTTGGAACTCTTGATTTCCAAAAAACTCTTTGTTTTCTAGGTTTCTTGTTTCGTAGTCTCTTTGTTCATTGTTCGACGGTTCTCCTCGGATCCTTCCTATTCCAACGATTCAGTTTCCGTTTTCTCTGAGATACTGGAAACGATTCAGAGTCTTCCAAAAAAAGTGTTCTGCTAGTTTGGAGTGTTTCAGAGAAATCCAGCCTTTTTGGGAAGATCATCCCCCCCTTTCTCTGGCAATATCCCAGTCACGAAGAAGATAATGAAAAAAATATACAAATCGAAATATACGAAAGCAGCTTCTGTTTCCTGCGTATCTACCTCTAACAGAAGATAATGAGACGATTAATATTTTTTTATAAGCACATCTCGTAAAAGATAATCTAAAAAAAAAGTATGGTAGATGAGAAAAAGTAAAAAAATATCGAAAAGAAACGTTATTTGCAATATTGGAAGATGTTTAGTGGAGGATGTTAATAAAATTAACGCTTAGAGATTATCGTCAAAGTAACCCCGTATAATGTGTGCCGCGTTTAGCGCTTCGTAGTGATTCTAAACTTGGAACGGGCTGATGAAAATTGTAAACATAACTTTCTTATTTCTCGCGTATGGTGCATTTTTCAATGGCTTCTCGTAAATGGCTCTTCAGAGGTCGTTCTTTGCTATAATTAGGATGATAGTCTCTTTGAAATAGAGTGTAAGAGATTCTTAGTCTTCGAATGTCCGTATATATGCTTACTCGAATTTTTGTACTTGATCTGTTACGATGTTGATAAGATTACGATTATATTGCAACAATAACCAAAAAAAATAACAAAATGCAAAAAAGTCATCGCACAATCGATTCACGCTTATCAGTTTCGTTGACAGTTTTTGAAACTTGAAAATTGTCACCTTGTAGAATTTTCTGCACGCTTGAATCGTCAGAATATGAAGAGAAAGAATGAAAGATCGCTTTTGGTACCTCTTTGACTCTCCTTCCATTCATTGCGTGCCTTTACTGTACTAACCGATCGCCAAGAAACATTCCGAGGAAACGTATTTAGAGGATATTAACGTATTTGCAGGAACTCACGTAAAAAAAAGAAACACTCACAATATACGTAAAGATAGAGTCATGTGAGATGTTTTTTTTTCTTGTTGTAAGAGGAAATCGGGTGAAGCTGTGCTAGACGTTGTATGCTTTTGCTCAATCTCACTCTTTTTTTGGACTCACATTTTGGTCTTTGATTTTGGAATTCGTTTTTCGTTGAGGAGGGAATTCTAAAGTGTGCGAATTTTCCAAAAGCTCGACTCGCAAGACATCAAAATTGTAAAAGACAGTGTGTTGATCTTAGCAAGTAAGGACACATATCGTTCTTTTTTTAAATTGTGTTATCTTTTTGTACTTTAGATTTAATAGAGTCGTTGTGTCGCAATGAAGTTGGTTTGAACCGTAGCCTAAGTACATGTTGTCGAAAGGGACGAGCGTTCGATCGGAAAGTCTGTCGCGAACGTGTAGTACAGTTTTCGATTTAAAAATCCAAACTCGAACTTGTCTGAACTTATCTGAACTTTGGGCTACTTTCAAAAAAGAAAAAAACTTGTTCTTTTCCTAGAATGCTAAGAGTTTAGGAAACTGAGAGCTCTGAAAATTGAGACTTTGTTGGATTTATTTTTAAAATGAGCCTGGAGGGTAAGCGCTGGACAACGCAATGTGAAGCTGTGATAGAGAAAATCAAACCAACAAAAGTCTCAGATTCTCGAGGATCCTTGCTGTAAAAGAATGTCGAGTATCTTGTTGACGGTGCAATTTTGATTGGAGACCTTAATCTGTCCAACGCTCCGTCCCTTGATACGCTTAGATTAAGAAAATGTAAAACTATCTATAAGTTGTACTTTGAAATACCTACCTATCGATCGATGTGATGTGCATCCGTCGAAAACCTTAATTGACACCTCGATCTTCTTTCGAATTTTTACGGCTTTAAGGCTCACGAAATTGTAAATATCATTAACGCATTCTAAAAAATATGGATATGAAAAAAGGGGGAATAAGTGGCACTATCTTCGAAGATTTCTGATTTTCTGGTGGGGGGGATTTGAAATAAGATCGAGAAGTCGATGAGTGAACAGTACCAAAAGAAATTCTTGTTCCACTATAGTCGCAACCCGAGATCCGCTTTTCTAGATTAAATGTCAACTTATCGTGTTTGCAAAGGGAAAGATATATGCACGTGTACATTTAAATTAGATTAGGGTGGACAAGCCTTTAAAAACTAAAAAAAGTAACTTTTGTGATCGCCGTGATTTTTGTGTTGTACGTGACTCGAGAGAGAGAGTAAAAAAAAGTCAGTGGCAATCGAATCATGGTGGTGTGCGAGTATCTTCCGTTTTTTCAAGATATTAAATTACAAAGAAAAAATATTCAAACTTCTTCACTTTGGTGCTTGTATTCGCAATAGAGTTTAAATTGGATGGAAGTGACGCTGGTACCATCGCGTGTCTTATTATTTTGTTTGCAAATTAGGATTATTCTAATTGCGTTGATAATTTGAACTTTTGAGTAGATACTAAATTGCCATTGGTATGTGTTACAAATATTGTATGGGTCCGATTTTAACTGTAGTTATTTGTACGCTATTATTTAATTTCTATATTCGTTTAACTGTTGTCGTTTAATTAATGCGATTAATACTTGTACGGCTATCGCTTAGAAATCACTTATACAGTTTATTAACATTTGTCTCCGCTACCGGTAAGAGTGGATTTTCCACATAAAAAAAAAAGATATATAAAAATAAATAAAAAAACAGAGAACAGTGCACACATGGCGACTGGTAAATTATTCATAATAACGATTCAAATACACCACAAAGTAACGATGTACAGAAGCAACCATACGATGCCAAACGATTCATGTTATTATTATTAATCGCTATCATTACTGCTACATATTATTAAAGAAATTATATGTTCTTTTCATATTAAGTTGATTTTGACTCTTCCCTCCTTTTTTGTTCGCTTATCAAATCCAAACCGATAGCTTTAATTTATTTGATAAGTCAAAGAAAAGTAGTTTCAGAAACAAAATAGAAGGTAAATCGCCGAAGACCAGCCTTGAATGAATTCATTTCGATGAAAAGAATTGTTTCAGTTTTTGTAGGGAAGACTGATAATTGAGAATGATTTAAAGGAGTAAATGTTCAGTTTCTTTCAAACTTCGACACTGTGGAAATTATAAATTTTAGAGTAGAGGTATACATTTTTCGAGAAGAACTTGTCTATGTCAATTATTTGTTTTCTACATTTTTTCTGAGAAAAAAAAATACTTGTTCTGAGAGGACAGTTTATGGGATATACTATGAGAGTTTTTAAACATATTCTACTATATCAATCTGCACTTCAATATTCTACTAATTCGTCTTTGTTATGCTAGAGCTTAATTTTAAAAACAATAGGAATTTTTCTGCAAAACTGTCCTTTTAAGGAGTTAATAAATATATTAGCAACGATGTTTACTGATACTTTATTTAACTTTCCCTCGTCGATTTGTATTATTTGTCTTGAAGTATTTAATTTTTATTTATTTTCTTCATCGGGTATTTTATTCTTGGAGGTGCTTTTTTATTTTTAGGGTATTTTTTATTTGGCCGCCGAAAATTGAAAATCTATCAGCTCGACACTTACATTTTTAATAAGAATTTGGCAATTACATTTTTTAAACGAGGAATTTAAATTTCGATTTATTCTAAATCTAATTTCTTACATTTTAAATCTTTAATATTTTTGTTTTGTTTATTTTAGATGCTTTTTTATCTCTTATTTAAATAGGCAGAAAATAAAAACAGTAATTTTGTGAAAAAATGCGTTAATATGCAAATATTTTGAAAATGGCAAAATACCGAAAAGCGTTTTTGAATCCCGCATGTTTTTGGACAAAATTTCGCGCTTCTGTGACTTCAAATTTGCCAGTGAATTTAGAAAGAGTATGAAATCCCTCACCAGAATCAAAAAAGGAAAAGTGTCCTGATTAGTTGAGAAAAAAAGAATTTCAAAAAATTGTTGGCAACCTTTTTTTCACACATTTCTGTAACAATTAACAATCGTCAACGGCGATACCACGCTGAAAACACCAGTTCCCGTTAGATCACTGAAGTTAAGCAGTGTTGGGCGCGGTTAATACTTGGATGGGTGACCGTTCGGGGAATACTGCGTGTTGTTGACCCGTCGTGGGTGTGGTGGACCCACACTGGTAGTATTTATCCACCTAGAAACACTACCCGAATCGGGTAGTGAGGCAATGAACTTTCGAGTTCGAAATGCTAATCAATTTTTTTTTTTTTCTGTAACAATTTGAGCAAAATTTCAAATTTTTTTGCTATAACGCTTTTGGATGTTTCAATTCTTTATATTTTTAAATTCTTTCCGTTATTTTCTAAAAGTATAAAATATTTATTTTTTGTTTTTACATTCGATCTTGAAAGTAGAAAGCATGTAAATTGGAAATCTTTAGGAAACTGGATAGTTTACCAATCTTGAACCCTGTTAATTTTTTTAAATATTCGAAATTTTTAATTTCTCAATCCTTAATTCCTTGAATATTCGCAATTCCTTGGATATTCGGAATTCTTTGGAGACAGAAGATATTATCCAATATAAAATTGGAAGAGTTACAAAATATATAGTACTTTTTAAATAAGTATTAGAAAATTAACGCATTTTAGTTGAAATGTACATAGTTAAATACCTAATTAAAAAATGGTATATTCGAAATTCATCAACTGCAATTTCAAGTGTTCTAACTTGAGCAATATTTAATTTTTTGTAATCTTTACTTGAAAATGTAACTATTGTTGAAACTTTTTTTCTCGTTGAAAATTAATTTCTTTAAACTGAAAATTGCAAATTTTGATTGAAAAATTTTTTTTGTGTTGAAAGCTTATATTTTTGAGTTAAAAATTCCAATGTATTGTAGAAAGAGATTTTTTTTTGGCTCAAAAATTCAATAATATGATAGAAAATTGTTTTTTTTTTCGTTTCAAATTTAGTTTCTTGAAATGAAAACGTAGCAATTCCATTTTTGGTTCAAAGTTGATCTTTTTTATCTTGAAAATTCAAATATTTGGTTAAAAATTCGTCCTTTTTTGTAGAAAAATAATCTTCTTGTTTTAAAATTCGACACTTTTAATACAATTTTTTTTTCCTATTGACTAAAAAATCTTTTTTGGTTGAAAAGTCAACTCTTGTTGCAAATTCGTATTTTCGGATTAAAGATTCCACTGTTTTGTAGAAAATTTATATTTATAATTTTATTTAAATTTATTTATTTAATAGTTAAAGTTTTTGTTTGTTAAAAACTAGGTTTTTTAACTAAAATTTTTAATGTTTGGTTGAAAATTAACTTTTTTTATTGAAAATTCATATTTTCATGTTGAAAAATCAACTGCATTGTAGAAAATTCCTCTTTCAGGCTTCAAAATTCAATAATTTGGGAGAAAATTCAGTTTTTTCAATTAAAAATTAATTTCTTGCTCAGATACAATTTTTTGAAAATTTGAAATGTGCAAAAACATTTTTAAAAAAGTTGAATAAGTCGAACCTGAAATTTATTTAGCTTGAAACAAAGAAACAAGTTTTTATTTTGCTTTTTCGGAAAAAAAATTTCGTCATGAGTTACGATTTTTGGGATTTCATATCTTTTTTGCAATTTTGGAACGTTATAAACACCACGACAATTTTTTTTCACGAATAAAAAATAATAACGTGTTTCTTTGGTTCAAGCTGACTCAATTTCAGGTTCGAATCAATCCAAAAAAAACATATTTTTGTATATTTTTAAAAAATGTTAAATGTGGCAATTTTTTTTAATTAAAAAAAAATTTAATTGTACATTTAAGAAAGAGAACAGAAGATATTAACCGATTTCTAAATTTTTTTCTTTACTTGTTTTGGATGTCAACCCACAAATTGTTATCCCTCAGCTCAAACGATTCGATTAATTTTAGCATTTTTACTTCGCTCTACTGAAGAGTTTAGTTTTCCCAGGGGGATTCAAAGAGTCTATTTTTTACATATACGTATTTTTTGTATTTTTGTTAGTCACCGAAAATTTAAAACCTAAAATTAGTTCGCCGCACTTAGGTTTTTAATGTTATTTTTTAGACTAATAAATATTTTTCATCTTTAAATGTTTGTTCTTCATTTTAGAGGCATGTTAAAAAAAATATTGCCTTTTTATTTATTGTACATATCATTGAAACATCGTTAAATATGATAGTTCCTATTTTTCGAAAAAATTTGAATTTTTTATTTGCTAATATTTCACTTTTTGGGCTTTTTCAAATTTTTCAGAGAATTTAGGAAGAGTGTAAAATCTTTAAACAGAATAGCAATAAAAATTTAAATATCTTTATTAGTTTTAGAAAAATCATTCAAAAAAATGGTTGGTAACCACTTTTTCATAAATTTTTGTAATAATTTAAATAAAATTTCAAATATTTCTACGGCTTGGACTATATTTGATGTTTAAATTCTTTTTATATTTTTAAATCTTTCTATTCGTTTTTTTTTTAATTCGGAAATATTTTTTTTATTTTTCTTTTTGATCTTGAAAGTAGAAAGAATTTCGATTCGAAATTTTCAATCTTGAAACCGGTTAGTTAACAAATTTGGAACCTTAATTATTTGTTGGATCATTGAAATTTTTGCATTCCTCAATTCGCATAAAAAAACATCACGTTTTTTTTTCTATTCGAAGAGATTTTATTACTTGCATGGTATGTTTTATTTTAGACCTAAAAAATTCAAAACTTAGATTCAACGATTCAACTCGACACGCTGAGGTTTTTAATTTTATTTTGAAGAAAAAAAATGTACACTAATTATAAAATTCTTATATGATAAAAAAATATTCATTAAAAAAAACCAAGAATTTAACGATCAAATTTGATTTATGAATTTTAATAATTTGGCTCAGAATTGGGCACATTTAAGTGTTGGACGTTAAAGAGGAATTTAAATTTTGATTTATTCTGAATTTTATTTCTTAAAATTTAATATTTATAATCTCTAAATATCTGTTGTTTATTTAAGAGGCTTTTTAAAAAAATCGTCTTTTTATCTGTTCTAATGTTTAAAAGTCAGAAAGTGAAAATAGTAGTTTTTTGAAAAAATGCATTATTATGCAAATATTTAAAAAACGATGAAAGGCCTGTTTCTGAAAAATTTTTATTTTATATCCTCGAGATGAACCGTCGCTATTTGGTCAATTTCGCATTTCACAAAATTTTTGACACGATTTTTGTAACAATTTGAGAAAAATTTCAAATATTTTTTTGCACCGCTTGAACTACTTAGAATTTTGAATTCTTCATATATTTTTGAATCTTCCTATACGTTATTTTTTAAATTCGGAAATATTTTTTCCAAATTTTCTTTTTGATCTTGATAGTAGAAAGCATTAAATTTCGAAATCTTTAATGTTGAAACCGGGTAGGAAATGGAACCTTATTCATTTTTTTAAATATTGAAATTTTGTCATTCCTCAATCCTCATAAAAAAACATCCCAGAGCTTTTTTCGATTCGAAGAGTATTTTATTTGTGTTTTTTTTTTAAGGTCACCGAAAATTTAAAACCGACCATTCTTCAACATACTCAGGTTTTTAATTTTAGTTTTGAGAATTGTTTATATTTCAAATCTCTAATTGTTAGTTGTTTATTTTAGAGGCTTGTGTAAAACATTTTTGTCTTTTTATTTATTGTAATTATCATTGATAATCATTTAAAACGATACCTCCCATTTAAAGAGCCAGAGTAAAAATAGTAATTTTTGAAAAAATGCATTAATATGCAAAATACCGCAAAGTGGGAAAAAAACTTTTTTAAATTTTGTAATTTGTATCGCGTCCCTTTTTTGAAAAAAGTGGCATTTCGGATGTCTAAATTCTTCATATATTTCTAAACCTTTCGATTCGTTATTTTTTAAATTTGGAAATATTTCCACATATTTTATTTGTTCTTAAGAGAAGAAAGTATTTAAATTCGGAATCTATAATCCTGAAATCAAATTGTTAACCAATTTAGATCCTGATTAATTTTTTAAAAGATTGCCATTTTTCCATTCCTCAATCCTCATAAAAAAAATCATTATCACAAGGTTTTTTTTAATTTCGAATTCAGCGACGAAATGCTATTTCCAAGCAGAATACGAGGTCCTTTTTCAACCCCGCTAACGATCAAGCTCGGTTTTCGTACATTCGTTCATGGAGGGTAAAACAAAAAAAAAGGGTAAACAAGTGAAATTGAAAGGGGTATGTTACAGGACGAGGGTAGCTCGATTTGAAAGGGTGGATAAAATAATGGAAAATAGTGGTGGAAACGAATCGCTCGGCTTTAAGCCGATATGTTCATATCTCCATTGGTGAATTTTGATGGACGGTCTCCTTTAAATCGAGTCTGGAGTCTGGACAAGGGAGCGGAATTTACAAGGGTACATCAGCTTTAAAAATGCTCTGCCTCTGGCTGATGAGAATCGGGAGAGGGATCCAAAGGGATGCTCAAGAGCGAGTTTTAGGGTCGCTTGAGCTCTAGGGGCTTTAATTCGCCAAGGCTGTACATGTAGATTGTAGAATGTAGACTGTGTAACTATGCGAAAGTGAGAAGGGTTAATTCTAAAGGGATTACACTTTTTCAGCAATAAAATGAAAAGACGAATGAAGACTGAAACGATTTTTTCCAATTTACATAGTTTTAACTCTATTGTTTTGATGTCATAATAACTATTTTAATGAAGTTGAATATATTTATTATAAGATAAAAAACGCTATTAAAACAGATTAATAAGTTAAATAGGTATATTTATTATAAGAAAAAAATGCAAAGTTTTCTCTAAACGCTGGGTTTTCGGAATTTTTTTACCAATTATTTGTACTCGATGCTCGGCTATACCAAAACAAGTTTAAACTCAATATTCTTATCGAACTACTGTGTTTTGTCCACCCACGCACTTTAAAATCAATATGAAAGTTTTCAAAAAATTATAATTTTCAATTAAACGACCGGTTCTCAGGTTTTCTTTCACTAATTACTCGTATTCCAAGACAGACAATACCCAAAAAAGTTCAAACTCAATATCCTTATCGGAAAACTGCGTTTTTCTAACCCACGTACCCTGAAAGCTACAGGAACATTTGTTAAAATTTCGAATTTTCATTTAAACATCCGCCTCTCAAGTTTTATTTCAATAATTACTTGTACTTGATGTCGGACAATACCAGAACAAGTTTCAACTCAATATTCTTATCGGAAAACTGCACTTCGATCACCCACGCACTCTGAAATCTATAGAACAATTTTATTTCTGATGTTAAGGTTTTTGACCAGTGAAATATTAATTTTTATATGATGTTAATGTTTTTTGTCTACTTGGTCTAAAATCAATATTCATAGGAGGTAGAGAGATTTTTTTCAAAACTAAAAAATTAATTATCAATATTTTATGAATATTGATTTTAGACCAAGTAGACAAAAAACATTAACATCATATAAAAAAAAAAAAAAAAATCTATAGAACAATTTTCAAAAAATTCTAATTTTCATTTAATCTTTAAAATTAGAATCATTAAAAATTTAATCTTTAAATAATTACTCCTACTTGAATTGGAGCAATACGAGAAAAAGTCAACTCAATATCCTTATCGGACAATTGTGCTCTTCTAACCCACGCACTCTGAAAGCCACAGAAACATTTTTGAAAAATTCTAATTTTAATTTAAACATCCGCTTATTCAGTTTTCTTGAAATAATTATTTGTACTTGATGTCGAACAATACCAGAAAAAGTTTCAACTTAATATTGTTATCGGACAACTGCGCTTTGTTCACCCACGCACTCTGAAATCTATAGAACAATTTTCAAAAAATTATACTTTTCAGTTAATTGACCGGTTTCAGATTTTCTTTCACTGATTTCTCTTACTCGCTATCGGACAATATTAAAAAACTTTCCAACTAAATATGTTTATCGGACAACTGCGTTTTCCTAACTCACGTACCCTGAAGGCTACAAGAAAATAGGTTAAAATTTATAATTTTAATTTGAACATCCGCTTATCAAGTTTTGTTTCAATAATTACTTAATAATAATAAATAAAAAAATAAAGAATAATTATTTGTGTCGGACAATACCAGAATAAGTTACAACTCAATATTCTTATCGGACAACTGCGTTTTTCTAACCCACGCACTATGAAAGCCACGGAAACATTTTTGAAAAATTCTAATTTTCATCTGAACATCCGCTTATCAAGTTTTCTTTAAAAAATTACTTGTACTTGATGTCGGACAATACCAGAAAAAGTTTCAACTCAATATTCTTATTGGACAACTGCGCTTTGTTCTCCAACAAAATCTGAAAGCTATAGACCAATTTTGAAAAAATTCTAAATCTCATCTGAAGATCCGGTCCTCGGATTTTATTTCACCATTTACTTGTATTTGATGTCGGGCAATATAAAAAAAAGTTTAAATTTCCTTACGTTTAAAATCCTTATCTGAAAACTGCGTTTTGTCCACCCACACACTAGGGAAAATTAAAAAGAATTCTTTAGTGACATTTATTGATTCTTAAAAAATATATAATTATAAATTATTACTTTACTGACTTTTGACCTTTTTCAAAAAAAAAAAAAAAAAAAAGAGTTCGTAGTTTGCTGAAGTTGTCCGATAAGGAAATTAAGTTGAAACTTTTTTCTTATTTTCCGACATCGAGTACAAGTAATTAGTAATAGAAAATCCGAGAACCGGGCGTTTAAACGCAAATTAGAATTTTTTAATTAATTATAATAATTATAATTTGTTGAAAATTTTGAAATAACATGGGTGGACATTGAGTTGAAACCAAACAATAAAAAAATTGATTTGAGTAATTAAAAAAAAATGTATTTTTGTTTATAGATGTTGCGGACTTCTGTTACATAAAATATTGATATTAAAAAATTGTTTGCTTAAAAATTTTGGATTTTGTTTTAAATGATAATCTAAAATTAAGAATAATACATGTATATACTTTTTATTCAGTTTGATACATTTTGTATTGGCAAATACGTCTTTTTTACATACTTCTATTTG
>CAKNXH010069236.1:0-32904 GCA_932178445.1 Andricus quercusramuli
CTTTATTGAAGATTTAATTATTTTGTTGAAAATTCAACTATTTTCTTAAAGTCATATTTTTTAGATTGAAATTAAACGGTTTTTTAAAAACATTTTTCCTCTTTTATAGAAAATTCATTTATTGTGTTAAAAGTTCAATTATTTGGTTGAGAATGTTGAAAATTCAACTACTTTGTTGAAGATTTAATTATTTTGTTGAAAATTCAACTATTTTCCTAAAGTCATCTTTTTTGGTTGAAAATTCAACTGTTTAGTTGAAAATACGTTGTTTTGGAATAAAAATTCATTTTTCTTGGATGGAAATGAACTTTTTTTTTTATTGAAAATTCACCTGTCACAGCTATTTTGTTTGGAAATTCCAGTATTTTGTTGAACATGGAATATATCTCTATTTCTCCTCTTTTGAGAGCATTTTGGGCTATGAAGTCTGATATTGAAAAAAGTGACTTTAAATTTTTTTCATGCAATCAACTTGCTTTTTCACCCCCATTGTTGAGTGAGGAGAAAGGTGCTGCTTTAAAAACGTGTTTGTAATACGACGAAAAACCGCAGAGTCTGAAGAACGCTATCGACGTCATTATTTCTTTGTGGCACTGAGGCAAGAAAGAACCCGCAGCTCGGGTGGTTTTTTTTAGTGGAAACCCAAAATGCGTGCAAGTTGGTAAGGTTTGGCCTCACCAACCGAATCGAAAGCGAACGCTGCCTGCCGCCTGCTTGCCACGCGAGGTTGGTTGGAGGCTCGATATTCGTGTGCAAGAGGGACAGAGCCAGCTGGTTAAAGAGAGAGAGAGAGAATGAGTGAGAGGGGGAGCCCTGCTGGTATAGAAACGTTTTCGTGAGGGAGAGAGGAGAGGAGAGAGAGGGTAAATTATCTACTGACAGAGTTAGAGAGAGAGTGAGAGGGATAGACAAGGGGCAGAAATACGGGCCCTGAAAACACACGAGCAAAAGCAAAAGCAGAGTGGGAGAGAAAAAAGAGAGCGAGAGAGAACGCACGGCCCTGGGAAAACATCAGGACCGTAGGCACCTTCTGCAAACAGGGTCGTCTCAGGGCCGTAGTTTCTGGAACGATGACTCTCCTTCCATATAATCATTCAAATCACCAGGAAAAAAATAGGCCAGAAAAGACAGCAAATAAGTTGTGGCAGTAGAGAGAGAGAGAGGTGCAAGGTAAATTTTAGTCCTTGCAATTTTTTTATAGATTTGAATGCCTTTCTGAGAGAGTTGGTGGGAGATTCAGTTTCGAAGTAAAGGGGATTTCGGAATTAATTGAACGTTTTTCAAGTTGAACGGTATTTGATTAAAAACATTTCAAAGGCTCTACAGTTTTAGAAATTTCTGATTTCGAAGGTTTAGAATTTTCAACAATGTAAATTGATTTTAAGGCCTTAAAGTTCGATGTAGTCAAAGGTTTCCGCTTCCGAATTCACAGCTTTAAAATTGGTTGAATTCATATTCAAAACCTTAGATATTTAAATCCATCCCAATCAGGGAAAGCAAAAACCGGGGAATTGTACTTTCTTTTTTTTTTCACTTGCTTCCTCCTGGCAATTAGATTTTTAGATAACAATTTTATTCTTTGGTTGAAAGTTCGTTTTTTTTAGTTGAAAATTCAACTGATATCTTTCTTGGTTGACAATATTGTTTTTCTTTTGGTTGAAAATTATTTATTTTAACCAAAAATTGAACTATTACTGTTCTTATTCATCATTTTTATTGAAAATTCATTTCTTTGGTAAAAAGTTCAACTTTTTTTCTTTGTTGAAAAATGATCTCTGGTTGAATATTTTGTTTGCAAATTCATCTTTTTTAGTTGAAAATTCGTCTTTTCGGTAGATAACTACTCACCCTACTATAAAATGTTCTCTTTTTTGGATAAAAATGTAACTGTGTGGTTGAAAATTCAACTGTTTTTGCAGAAATTTCGTATTTTGGGTTGAAACTTCAGAAATTTTGATGTAAATTTTTTTCTTTTGGGACTGAAAAATTGTTATTTGTTGAATATTCGTATATTTTGTTGGAAAGCTCAACGAAGTTGAACGTTGAAGTTTAGTTAATCATTTATCTCTAATTTAAAATTTGACTATTTTCTTGAAAGTTCGTTTTTTTTGTTGTTAAAATTAATTTTAGAAACTTTAGAAAATTCGTCTTTTTTTGTAGAGAAATTTATCTCTCTTGATAGGAATTTCATCTTTGTATAAGACTTGTAGGTTTTGTAGGTTAAAAATTCATTTTTTTTTAAATTAAAAATTTAATTTTTCCATGTTTTGTTGAAATTTTAGCTTTTGTAGCTGCGACTTCAACTATTTGTTCGAAAATTCACGTATTTTGTTGGAAATTCGTTTTTCTTGTAGAAAGTTAATATTCTTGATTAAAAATTCTGCTTTTTCGTTTTAAAAATCCCTTTTCATAGAAATTTCATTATTATTGAAGATTTAATTTTGTTCTTGTTTCATTATTTTTTTTGCAAATGTTACTATTTTATTGAAAATTCGTTTTTTTTTTTTTTAATATCAACTATCACATTTATTAGTTGATAATTCATCTTTTTGTTGAAAATTAAACTTTTTGGGTGGAAAATTCAACTTTCTTCTAACGGATTCGTCTTTTTGGTTTCAAAATTTAACTATGGTTGAAAAATCAACTGTTTTTGGTTTAAGTTTAGGCCTTTTTTATTAAAAATTTGACCGTTTGGTTAATAATTCAACTATTTTGTTAACATTTGAACTGTTTTGTTGAAAATTCGTTTCTTCTCTTTAAAATTCAACTATTTCGTTGTCAATGCAACTGTTGCAATTTTTTTCTTTCTAAAAATGCAACCATTTAATTGAAAATTTATATTTATAGATAGAACATTCAAGTATTTTGACAAAAATTCAAGTATTTTGTTGAAAATGCAATTAATATGTTAAAAAGTAATCTTTTTTTGGTCGAAGTTTGAACTTTTTTTGTGGAATAGTCTATTTGGATAGACATTTCGTCCCTTTGGATGGAAAATTCCAACTGTCTTCTAAAAAATTCAATTATTTGTTCGAAAATTTAATTGTTCGGTTGATAATTCGTCCTTTTAGATTGAAAATTCATCTCTTATGGTAAAAAGGTCATCTTTTTGGTTCAAATAATAAATCAGTTTTAAATGTCAACATTTTAATCTGAAATGCTGCTATTTTAATATTAATGTTCAATTACCCATAGAAAATAAAAAACTGGTCAGAGAATCAGGGAAATGTCGGAAAATTTTGAAAATTAAGATTCTTGGCCACCTCTGCTTTCCAATTTTTGCGCATTCAACCTCGACCTAAAATCAAAAATTCGAAAATTCTGAGTTTATATTTGAACATTTTGTGATCAGAGTACCATATCGAATAGGAAGGGAATATTGGCTCAGGTTCTGGCTGAATCCTATTAATGTGGAAGCTGGCACCCCCATAACCAGGATTCACAGGCGCAATACCCTCATGAACAACTTAATGAACGGCACCGGGAGTGCCCGTATCGACAAGCTCCATCGCCTCGTCATGTAGTTTCTGCTCCTATTCTGCAACTCCCATGATCTACAATTCCATACTATTCAGTTCCCTAGGGCTTAAGGGTTCCTATACTCTCATTGTAGCCGTGCGAAAAGTTTGCGATCAAAAAAGTTTCCTCCGCTTGTCAGGGAAAATCGATAGGATAAACGATAGAGGTAGACTCAAAGCCCCAAAAGCTTTTGAGCACAACCCTCACTCGACGTTAACGAAAATAAAATCTCTAGGTTGCTTCGAATTTCGTTCTTATTGTGTCAAAGTCTTAAGTTTCATATTCAGGCTTCACAGCCCAAAATCCTCGCCAAACAGGGGAAATAGGTAATTTTTCACGACACTAGGCAATATTCAACCAAGAAAGATTTCCAACCAAAATAGAAAAATTTTCAACAAAATAGTGGAGTTTTTGGGCTAAAAAATAGAATAGTTTAGAAAATAGACAAGTTCAGTTTTAAGCAAGAAAGATGAATTTTCAATCAAATAGGTGAATTTTTGAACAAAAAAATTAATGTTCAACTAAATAGTTGCATTTTTGACTATAAAAGGTTTTCTACCTGACAAAATCAATGTTTAACAAATAAGTTCATTTTTAACGAAGAAAGATGCAAATTCAGCTGAATAGTTTAATTTTCAAGAAAAAAATTAATTTTCAACCAAATAGTGGAACTTTTAGGCAAAGGAGACGGATTTTGAACAAGCAGCTTAATTTTTCAAAAAGAAAGATGAATTTTCAACTGAATAGTTTAATTTTCAAGAAAAAAACTAATTTTGAAGCAAGTAGTTGATTTTTTAGCAAAAAAATATGAATTTTCAACTAATTAGTTGAAATTTAAAACAAACCGTTGAATTTGTAACCTAAAGAGATTAATTTTCAACCAAACCCCATTGGATTTTTAACCGAATAGTTGAATTTTCAAACCAAAAAGCCGATTTTTTCATAAAACATTTGGCTTTACAACTTCAAAAGATGAATTTTCAACAAAAATATTCATTTTCAACTAAGAATATTACTTTTCTACGAAAAAATATTAATTCGGTCATCCGTTCATTCAAAAATTTTCTCTTTTATTGGTCAAAATTGAATAAAAGTGTCTATACAAAAAAATCTGACGTTTCGACACAGATTTGTGTCTTTCTCAAGGTTGTGAATTATAACAGAAGTTTTTCCTTATTTTTAAAACTAAAAACCTAAATTTGAAACGCAAGTATAAAATAATTTCAAAAAATAACTATTGTAAATGCCTGTTTACGTGGAGTTAAAAAAATTCAATGAGATATAAAATTTCATTTGTTTAAAAAAGTCAAAATCATGTTAGAATAGAGCTTAAACGTAAAGTTTGTATAACCTCATGCATAAAAGAACGGACGTTAAAATTATTCAAAAACTACATTCTTAGAAAAAATAGTGAACAACAAAACGTTTTTGAAGTGGTTAAAACGACGGACAGTAATAATCAGCTGATTGATTAAAATAGAAGCAGTGATATTCAATTTATTGCCTGAAGCTGTGTCCCAAACTTCCATATACTTTAGGTATTAGACATTTAAGAGATGAATATTTGATGCAGGTTTTTGAGTCTTCATCCTTGAGCTCATTTTTCGCCACTCTAGTGATTTTCAGATTAGAAAATCGCTGATATATCAAGCTGTTGTTTCGAGAGAGCAGCATAGGTAGTTAAAATATTGATTTCGTTTCGATAGGAACCGATATTCTGCCTTCATTAATGCTTTCTAATCAGGAAGCCTTATACTATTGAGTACTAGGTATTACCGTTACTGTATTAGGTTACCAGGAAGGAAATGTAACCAGCATATTATAATTTCCTTGGGTAGCTTGCAGTTTCTTAAGGAAGCTCTTTAAGTTTAAAGCCACGGTTTCAATTTCCAGAATTACTTTAGAGCTAAACATTGATGACATTATCTAATTTTGTTTTTGTTTTTTCTGATTTCAGGGACTGTCCTGGAGTGGGAACCTCGTCGGGTCCATCTGTGAAGGAGGTTCCTTATCGTACGGGAATCGGTGGACCTAGTGTGGGGTACAAACCGACCCCACAGCACAGTTCGCATTCGAGGCATCCTGTGCCACATTTTTCTCAGGACACAACTGATTCATCGAACGCCACTTCTCTCCTTCATATCAACATCTGCACTCAGGTGTGTTAAACTTTAACAATGGTTGTCTTGCGCAAGTAGCTTATTCAAAAGACATGCTCACATTGAATTTATGTAACTGCTTTACATTTCAGGGAATACCGAGAGAAAATTTATATTGTTTCCAATTCTGTATTTGATTCCTTTGTTCCGATACCAGGAAGTGATTAATTCATTACGTCCACTTTAATGCTAAATATTCAATATTATACTAAATTTGGCCAAAATTGTTGGCTTCAAGATTCCTTTTCAAATGTGATCGATCCAAATCTTTGTAACCAATTTGTAAAGATCCTATATTAATTTGCAGTTGGCGAAAACTTTTATATTATGCTTGATAAATCTTGATCCATTCGACATTTCTAAGAAATCTTTTAGAAACTGTTATCTTATTCAAAATATAAATACCAAATACTAATCTTCTTTTTCAGGAAAATACAATGCGTGGTCCTGTACTGAATATAAGCCCTGGCTTGGCAGCCAGTGGAGTAGACATGGAGTATCGCAGAAGTGCACAAGGTGGGACATTTTTACTATTTCCAGGGATCACAGCATATCCTCTTTTTGTACCTCATCCCCTTTTTCTCCTTTAAATTCTAAAAATCCCCTAGAACACCTAAGATCGAGACTTTTGACCCTATTTCCACCTTTTTTTTTGTTTACAAAGCTTCGATTTATAAAAAAATATAAACAGAAATTCAAGACATTAGAAAACAATACGATTTGACAGAGATTTTTCTTGATAATAACAATAATTTAAAATATTTTATAAACGAATTTTCAAGAAAAGAGATTGTCAATTAAAATGATGAATCTTGAACCAAAAAATTGACTTTTCAACAAAGTAGATCAATTTTTAACCAATTACTTACTAGTTAAATTTTAAACCAAAAAGGTAAATTCTCAGCGAAAAGGTATCGTTGATATTTCAACAAAAAAATGTTTTAATTTTAAATAAAAAACAATTGAATTCATTTAAAAAAGACTCCAACAAAATTATTGATTTTTCCATGAAATTTTGGCATTTTTAACTCAAAAAACGAATTTTCTACAAAACAGTTAAATTTTCAACCCGTAAATACGAATTTTCAATAAGAAAGTTTTCAACAAAACAGTTGAATTTGCACCTCGAAAATACGAATTTTCAACCCTAAAGTTAATTTTCAACCCAAAAATATGAATTTTCAACCAAATAGTTGCATTTTTGACTAAAAAAGGTTTTCTACCAAGAGATAAATTTTCAACCAGAGTTTTTAGTTATCAAGCTAAAAATTTAAATATTTCAGAAAACAGTTGACTTTTAAACCTGAGAAAATGAATGTTTAATAAACAAGTTCATTTTTAACGAAGAAAGATTAAATTTCACCTGAATAGTTTAATTTTCAAGAAAAAAATTAATTCTCAACCAAACAGTGGAACTTTTAGGCAAAGTAGACGGATTTTGAACCAGCAGGTTAATTTTTCAACAAGAAAGATGAATCTTCAACTGAATAGTTTAATTTTCAAGAAAAAAATTAATTTTGAACCAAGCAGTTGATTTTTTTAGCAAAAAAATACGAATTTTCAACTAAATATTCATATAAATATTCATAATAGTTGAAATTTAAAACAAACCGTTGAATTTGTAACCTAAGAAGATTAATTTTCAAACAAACCCAATTGGATTTTTAACCGAATAGTTGAATTTTCAAGCCAAAAAGCCGATTTTTTCATAAAACATTTGGCTTTTCAACTTGAAAAGATGAATTTTCAACAAAAATATTAGTTTTCAACTAAAAAGATTACTTTTCTACGAAAAAATATTAATTTTAAACCAAAAAATGTAAATTCTCAGCGAAAAGGTATCGTTGATATTTCAACAAAAAAGATTTAATTTTAAATAAAAAAAAATTGAATTCATTAAAAAAAGATTCCAACAAAATGATTGATTTTTCCATGAAATTTTGGAATTTTTAACTCAAAAAACGAATTTTCTACAAAACTGTTAAATTTTCAACCCGTAAATACGAATTTTTAATAAGAAAGTTTTCAACAAAACAGTTAAATTTGCACCAAAAATTTGCACAAAAAAAGCAGTTGGGTTTTCAACTAAATAATAACATTTTTAACAACAAAAAAAGACGAATCCTCCGCGGAAAATATAATAGTGGATATTTTAACCAAAAAAGATTTTAATTTTAAATAAAAAAAGTCGAATCCAATAAAAAAAACTAATTTTCAAAAAAATCGGTACATTTCCAACTAAATTTCAACTAAAATGATGAATCATTGACAAAAAAAAAAGCAATGAATTTTCATAAAAAAATGAAAATTTTCGATATTTCAAACAAAAATATGTTTTTTCTTTTGTTAAAAGCAGTCGAATTCATTAAAAAAATACATTTTGAATAAAAAAGTTGAATCTTCAACCAAAACAGTTTAACTTTCAAACAAAAAAGACGAATTTTTATAAAAAATAATTAAATTTGGGACCAAATAATACAGTTGTTAACTAAAAAAGATTAATTAAAAAATATATAATAGTAGATTTTTCAACGAAAAATAGTCAACTTACAACCGAAAATAGTTCGATAACGTAAAACGGCATATAAGAGAAAATTATATTAGTTCCGGTCGTAGAAAAAAGATTTCGGAATAAAAAATATGCAACAAGATAGCATACTTAGTATAATTAGAACCCTCCCATTATTTACAAAAATTGTTGTCTTCATAATTTTTTGGTATTTCAATAAACAAATTTTTAATTTCTGTTTCTTAATACTATTACCTTTTTTTAGCTAAAATTGAACATGTGAGAGCTTTCAACTGATAATAATGTATTAAAAATACATTTAAACGTGTAAGGATATAAAATCAGAAAAAGGTTTTTCAAATAGTAATTTTCGTGTCTTCACATGATTTTTTTCTAGTTTATTTAGAAAAATACTTTTAACAACTCAGGATTCTTTATTGAAATTAATACATTAGTAAAAAATTGATGATAATTAATCATAATTTAAATTTAGCTACTGATAGAAATGCATTTTAAAATACTCAAACATGAGCATTTTTTAATTCTGTCGATTGTCAATCGATCTAATATATTTTTCAATCTTTGATCTTCTTAAAATTTTGTCTGATGTATTTTTTATTAGTCAAAAGTGCTGAAATGTTCAACATATTTTCAAAGCTAGGTGAAAAAAAAGTTTTACACAAAAATGTCTAGAAAACATGTTTAAGATATGATATAAAAAGATTTTAAAAATAAATTAAATCCGCTTTTAACCAGTTAAATTTAAGTGACTCATATATGCACACTTTGAATAGCTCCCATAAAACTTAATGGGTTTTGGTGAAACTTGGTATACCCTAGTTTTTTTGGTCGCTGAGTACAAATCTGAAGTTTTTTCTACCAGTTTTGATATATAACGTCAATTTCGAGTCCACCAGTTAACTGGTTAATCCCCTTTTTTTTACCTAAAATTGAACTACTGAACCGCTGTGATCCCTGCATTTGAAAATTATCTCATGCTATTTGATGTCTTTGGTCTCTACTTCTCAAGTTTTGTTATTCTTTTTTCCAGGTTCAAGTCAACTACCCCTGAACTCTGTTCAGATTCAGCCTTCGCCTCCATTTTACAGGCCACCTAGTCAAGACGATGGTAGAAAGGTATTGTCTCCATTTTACTTAACGAAACTTGGGCGTCAGTTCGCTACCAGTTCTGATTTCAATAAACTCTCTTCGTTGATTTCAAAACTAAAATTTCGGATTATTTTTAGAGCGAATCTCCATCGAGGAAGCGTCGTAGGATTTCTCGCAATGGCACAGTTTCTGGAATTGAAGTACAAGAGTCGGCACCTCCGGCACCGACTCCACCCTTACATACACCAACTCCGCCCTGGGAAGTGGCACCAGCCCAACGACGATCTTCACGTAGCCACCTGACGGCTCGTGGAAGCCCACCAATAAGGAATCGATACCAGCGTTACACAGAATCGTTCACACCATCGTGCCCATTCCTCCAGGGAGTGCACAATCCCCACCTGCCTTCTTCCCACAATGTGCACCCAGGACTTCACAACAACCACCAGCATCAACACCAAAACCACAATATGCACAATTTGCATCACAGTCTCCATGACCCTCAACATAATATGCATCATGCTCACCCGTCCCATGCTCATCACCCGAGCGGTTCTTCTCATCATCCGGCTCAAGGAACCAGTGGACCAGTTGTTGTCGAAGTTGGTCAAGTTGGAGTCTCCGGTCTGGGAGTTGCTGTCAGTGGTGATACTCTCTGGCATCCTCAGACTGCTGGTTACAGACTACCCTGTCATGTTCATGGATATTATGCTCCTCCTGGGCCACACGCATTCGCGCATTCGTGTCAGGTAAGCCAAATCTTCGGAAAATCAGACTTCAGTTTTTCCCCTATTCACCTCTTTCTCCCCCTGTTTTCAGGAAACTTCTCCCTTTTCTCGTTTTTTGGCTTAAATGCGATTTGAATTGAAAGAACTTGATAAGAAAATGCAACTTTTTTTGAGTGAAGTTTAAGGGGCTAGTCTAGTTTCTCGGGCGGAAAATGGAGGTGATTTTTCGGGACTCATAAAAAAAACCATGCCGTCAAATATTTTACAATTTTGAGGATTTATTCAGATACTATTGACAAGTTAATACACAAAATTTCATGAAAAAATATCGACTGTAAGCCGAGTTATACACTTCGATGTCGAGTCATCCAAAAATGAAGTTGTAAATCGGCTGCAGTTGTAGAGGTCTTCAGAATGCCAGTATCTCAAAAATTTTTGTTCACGTTAAACTAGATGACATTCCCCATACCATGAACTAGGATCTTTTGAAAATATTGAAAATTAAAAAAATGGCAGCGTTTTGAACAAAAAATTCAAATTTTCACCAAAAAAGCGCTAAAAAAACGCTGGTTTTTTGCTCGGCAAATTTATATATTTTGAAATATCGAAAAGGTCCTAGTTCATGGTATGTAAAAACATGTTACGAATATTCGTGCAAAATTTCAAATCGATTCGTTAATTTTTCTTTGAGCTAGAGGTGCAGCCGTTTTTGAAAATGCAGTTTTGAGAAAAACGCTTTTAAAGTTTTGACAACTGATTTTTGGTTATAAAATGTAATTTTTCATACTCTCATAGCTCTGGGAACTTTTTATCCGAATAGTATAGTATCGAATTAGGCAAAAAAAAAATCGATTTTTTAAAAGTGAGAAACTAGACTAGCCCCTTAATCTTTTTTGTTAAAAGCTCTACTGCTTGATTGAAAGTTCAACTATTTTGTTAAAGAAACATCATTTTTGGTCAATAATTCAACTTTTTTGTTGAAACTTTGTCCTTTTGGGGCGGAAAATTCAACTACTTAGTTCAAAGTTGAATCACTTCCTTAAAACTTTATATATTTTTTTATTCAACTGAAAATGTATCTATTTCATCTGGGGGTGAAAATTTATATTTTTAATTGAGTATTGATCTTTTTTAGTTCAAAATTCAACTACTTGGTTCAAAATTCACGTATTTTGTTGAGAATGGTTTCTTTTTGTTGAGCATTACTTTTTTTCGTTGGAAATTTAACTAGTCATCTATTTGGTTGAAAATTCATTTCTTTCGGTAGAAAATTAATCTTCTTTGTCGAAAATTCAACTGTTGGTTAAAAAAATTAATTTTTTTGGTTGAGGATTCATCACTTTAGTTGAATATCACTGTTTTTATCTGAAACTGTAACTATTTAACTATTCCATTTTGAAATTTATTGTAAATTAGTTTTTTAATAGAAAATTAATTGTCTCGGTTGAAAATTAATTTTTTAAATTGAAAATTTGACTATTCCATTTTTCGTTGAAAATTTAACTTCCGTAAGTTGAAAATTCAGTTATTTTGTTTAAAATTCAACTATTTTGTTGAAAATAAACTATTTTGTTAGTCACATCATTTTCGCACAAAAGATCAATTGTTTCGTTGAATATTAGTCTTTTTGGATAGAAAATGAATCTTTTCTGATAGAAAAGTCATGTTTGTTGGTTGAAAATGAACTTTTTTATCAAAAATTTAGCTGCCTTCTAAAAAAATTCTTCTTTTTGGCTGGAAAATTCAACTTATTGGTTGAAATTGTAACTATTTCTGGTTGAAATTAAAATTTTTTTGTTTGAAAATTCAACCGTTTGGTAGAAAATTCATGTTTCTTGGTCGTTAAAAATTCGTCTTTCTTGGCCGAAAAAGAACTTTTGTGTCGAAAATGCAAATTTCTTCTTTTTGGTTTGAAAATTCAATGGTTTCGTAGAAAAATCATGTTTCGTGGTTATTGAAAATTCGTCTTGCTTTGTCAAAAATGAACTTTTTGGTTGAAAATTAAAATTTCTTCTGAAAAATTCTTTTTGGCTTAAAAATTCAACAGTTTGGTTAAAAATTAATTAATTACATTAATTCAATATGGTAGCTGCATTAATTTGATTTATTTATCAGAATTTATTCCCCTATTCCCTATTTTTGTTAAAAATCCCCATATTTCCTCTGTTTTGAGAACATTTTGGGCTATGAAATCTAGAAATTGAAAGTTTGCAATGTTGAGACTTCCAATTTGGGCACTGGGAGAGTCATCTTTCGTATTATAATTATAAATTTGAAATAAATTATTGCAGGTGACGCATCCACACCACCACAATCACTATTCAACCCCTCCTGGACATCCTGGACATCCAACGCACCCTGGACACCCAGGACATCCAGCGCATCCTGGACACCCCGGACATCCTGGTCACCCTGGACATCCTGGTCACCCTGGACATCCAGGACACCCGGGACATCCAGGTCATCCAGGACATCCAGGACACTCGAGTCATAGTTTAGTCGGTTCTATAGTGGGTGCTGCTCCTCGAGGATTCCCTGCTCCAGGACCAGTTGCTGCTCTTCATCATCCACATCCGCCACCTCCGCAGGTTCACACGACGCATTATACTGCTCATCATCAATTAACTCAACCAGTAAGTTTAGTCAAATTTCACAAACTGAAATTTTTGAAAAAGCTCGATATTAGAATATTTTGAGTAACTTAGGGTTTAAATAATATAAAGAAATAAAGGGCAAATTCATAAAACAGGGTTGCTACAAGCAAAAATAAGTCATGGAATTTTGAAAAGGAGACTGGAATTTATTTAGTCGCAACTATTTCAAAGAATTTCAAAGAATTGATGCGAATTGAATTTTTTCACTAGTAAAATATTATAATTATAATTCCAGACTTTAATAATATTTTATATTAATATTAATGAGAATTGTTTAGAATTCAATAATTTCTGAATTTTCTTGAATTCTTTTGAAGTATTTTAAGATATTTTCAAAGATTCCAAGAGAATTGTAATAGATTTTAATCATTTGAAGGCATTTCAAAAGATTGTAGGGTATTTTAAAATATTTCAATGAATATTTAATAGTTTTAAATTATTTGAAGAGATTCAAAAGGATTTTAAAGATTTAAGGTTATTTTAAAGATTTGAAGGTATTTTATAAGATTTCCGAGGAATTATCAAGTAGTGTCAATAATTTAAAGGGATTTCGAAGAATTTTAAAGGTGTTCGGGTATTATTAAAAATTCCAAGAAATTTCCAAGTGACTTTAAAAAAGTAAATGGCTTCCAAAAGAGTTTGAAGAATTTGAAATATCTCAGTGTATTTATAATTGATTTCAATCATTTGAAGCGATTTCAAGAGATTTTTAACATTTTAGGCTATTTTTAAAAATTCAAAGGAGTTTTGAGTTTTAAAAAATGTAATAGTTTTCAAAAGTATTTAATTGATTTTTCATATTTTAGGGTGTTTGAAAAGTTTTTACGGAATTTGCAATTGATTTTAGTTATTTAATGGGATTTCAAAGGATTTGAACAATTTTAGGGTATTTTAAAAGATTCCAAAGCTTTTTCAAGAGCTTAACATTTTTCATGGGGTTTTAAGGATTTACAATATTTTAGGGTAATGTGCAAGATTTCCAGAAAGTTTTAAACTGATTTCAATCATTTGAAAGAAATTCAAAGGATTTGAAATATTTTAGAGTATTTTAAAACATTTGAAAGCATTTTCAGGAGATTTAAAACGTTTCAAGGGATTTAATAAAATTGCCGAGGTTTTTCAATGGATTTCAAAAGCTTTCATGATATTTTACAGGATTTTATAATATTTCAAATGATTTCAAAGAATTTATTCGCAAGAAGCGAGGAATTTCGTAGATGTTCAAAGATTTGAAGAGATTTTCAAATATTTTTTGCAATTCATTTAAATTCATTTGGAATTCACCCTGAATACTTAGGCATTTCATCGAATTCTATTGAATTCTTTTAAATTCAAAATTTATTCCTTTTGTAAAAGATTCTATATTAAAAATGTTACCAGATTAGAATGTTGGTCTTGAAATATTAAAGATGAAGAAAGTGAAAAATTAGCCAGGAAAAAATTAGGAAATTTTGAAAATTAAGTTTTGTGGAGACCCTGATTAATTAATAATTTTACAAGAAATTGCTGGTAAATTAGTCTGCGATCAGTTGAAATTGAGTTGCATTGACGGGATTTTTTTTTTAAGCTGACGTGAAACTGTTTCAAAAGTAGACTTGGAAAAGTCATGGAATTTTTAAACCGGGCTTCCGGACAGCAATCTTGAAAAGTTTAATCTTGAAGGAATTTAACAGTTTGATGAAATAAAAATACTAATAATTCTCTTTTTGTTCTGTTGGTCTTGCAGAGGGAAGTCGAATTGGAGTTGTTGGGTTCCCACAGAGGCGGTAACACGGTCGCTCCTCCACTGCCGATAACTCATTCCTACAATCCGCAGACGATAACTCATGTCACGACGCAACCCTCGATTTTCCTGTCCGAGGTGCGTGGAAATCAACTGGAAATGCTTCATGCAAGAACTCGACCAACTAGCAATCCTCGTCGACCCAGGAACAACAGAAACAACAGCTGGCGAAGACCGGCTTCTATAGCACCACACACACCTTTCCCAGGACTTTTGCTCCATTTCTTGTAAGTATCAAAATTATTTATGGGTATAATCTTCGGTTTGAGATAATAGACAAAATCCTATTTCTGCTGCGGGGCCGTCCATAAACTACGTTATGAATTTAAGGGTGCAACCGTACAGTTCAATAGTAACTTAATAAGTTTGAAAATGACATTCCGCTCTTAACCCCTGAATTCCTTTTTCCCATATTTTCAAGAAACTTCCCACTTTTTCTTTATTTTTTTTTGTTTAAATGCGAAACCTAATAACAAAATTCAACTATTTTTGGGTAACAGTTTTTTTTTTAAGTCTATTATTGTTTTTTTTTGGTTTGTAATTCATCTCGTTTAGTTAAAAATTCTACTGCTTGTTTGAAAATTTAATTATTTTGTTGAAAATTGGTATTTTCTGTTAGAACTTGATTTAGAGTATTTTTAAAGATTTCTATGTGTTTGATCAAATTTCCGAGGAATTTTCATTTAATTTCAATAATTTGAAGGTATTTCAAACAATTGTAAAGATTTCAGTGTGTTTATAAAAATTGCAAGGAATTTTCAAGTGATTTAAGATGTTTCAAGGGATTTAAAAAGTTTTTAAAGAATTTGAAATATCTTTGGGTATTTATAATAGATTTCAATAATTTAAAGTGATTCCAGAGGATTTTAAGGATGGTAGGGTATTTGTATCGATTTTTTTTTAGTTGAAAATTCAGCTATTTGGTTCAAAACTCATCTATCTTGATTAAAAATGCAACTGTTTGTTTGGAAATGAATCTGTTTTGGTCGAAAATTAAACTACTTTGTTAAAACTGGAACTTCCTTATACTTGTTAATGGTTATCATTTTTAGTATAAAATTCATCTCTTTGGTTAAAAAATTCCACTGTGTGATTGAAAAGTAACTTTTTTGTTGGAACTTCAACTGTTTTCCTAGAAAATTTAACTATTTTGGTGGAAAATTTAACTATTTAGTTACAAATTAAACGATTATTTAATTGTTTGAAAATTATTTTTTTCGTTGCAAAATCATATTGTCTGGTTAAAAATTCAAATGTTTTGTAGATGATTAATCATTTTGGCTTCAAAATTGGAGAATTTTGTTGAAAATTCGTTGTTTTTTTGTGTAAAACATTAATCTTCGTAGAAAATTCCACTATTTGGTTTTGTTAATGATTATTCATTTCAGTAGAAAATTAATTTCTTTGGTTAGAAAACATTATTTTTGTTGTTGTTAAAAAATAGTTTTTTATTCGAACGATCACCTTTTTGGTTCAAAATTTTTCTTTTTTGTTGTTGTTGAAAATGCAACGATCTGATTCAAAATTCATCTATCTTGATTCAAAATGAAGTTTCTTGATGAAAAGTTTCTTGTTTGAAAACTTAAATCTTTCGTTGGAAATTCGTCTGTTTATGTAGAATATTAGTATTTTGGTTAAAAAATCATCTATTCGGTTGAGGATTCAACTATTTTGTTAAAAATTTATCGTTTTTCCTTGAACATAATTAGTTGAAAATTCTCTTTTTTTTTGTTTAAAAGTAATTTTTGAAACTGAAAATTTAACTATTCAATCTTTGACTGAAAACTTTTCTTGTTGTGTAAAATTTAACTACTTGGTTGGAAATTCATGTATGTTATTGGGAATTCGTCTCTTTTGCTGGACATTTTCAATTTTTATTTGTTAATGCCACTGTTTTGTTAAAAATTAATTTTTTGTTATAAAAATTCGTATTTTTTTGGTTGAAAATTCCTATCTTTTGGTAGAAAATCTTTTTTAGTTGAAAGTTGAACCATTTTCTTGAAAATTTAGTATATTTCGACTTGAAATCTTAGGAATTTAAAGCGTTTCATATTAAATTCAATATGGTATCTACGTCAATGTTATTTTAAGAAATGTATTCTATAACTATTCCCCTATTTTCGTGAATAATCACTCTATTTTCCCTGTGTTCTGTCTTTTGCTAAATGTTACGTCACTTTCATGGATGGTTGAGGGGGGGGGGGGGGGGTCAAATTGTTATGGAGATTATAGACGGCCCCTTATCTGTGGATTCAAAATATGTTCCGGGATTCAATATCTTTAGAAAGTTGATAGTTTTTAAACTTGATTATTTACAAAAATATTTCAAAAAGATCTGCAGATAAAAATTAAGGAGTTGAAAATATTTTAATAACTCATCTTCAGATTCTTTAACATCCCTAATAGTTCAACAGCAGCAGCTGTGCTACCCCATCAAAAAATACCATTTTACGAGACTGCTACGATAAAGGTATACTCTACGCAAATATGCAGAGAGCTTTATTCAAAATGGAATAATAATGACTCCTAAATCCTAAGCTGACTTACGATTATCCTGGAAAGTTTCCATTTTCCAAAGTGAAGCTTTAAAGCAGGGTGGCCGCAGGTTAGGGAAAACCTGAAAATCAAATAGAAGTCGGAGAATTTTGTTGGTCGGGAAAAGTCAGGGATTTTGAAAAAAATGGCAAAAGTAAAAAATAATTAAGGAAATTTTCAAGAGATTAAAAATATGTCGAGGGATTTCGAAAAATTTAAAAGATTTTTAAATATTTTAAGGGATTTAAAAAAAAATTTCAAGGCATTTTTAAGAGATTACAAACATTTTAAGGGATTTCCAAGGATTTTAAGTAATTTGATCAATTTTGGATGCAGTTGTAAATAATTTCACAGAATTTCGGAAGATATGGAACGACTTTATAGGACCTATAAGGTTTTATGATATTTAAAAAAATTCCAAGGGATTTTATAATATTTCCGAGGATTTCAAGGATTTTATGTTTAAATTATTATTTAAGTAGTTTAAAAAATTATTTGGATTCATTTGGATTTACCCTGAATTCTTATTAACTTGCTCTGAATTCTTATTAGTTTGTTCGGAATTCCTTTTAATACTTTTCAATTCTTCGAAATTCTCTTGAATTTTTTGAATTCTTCTAAATCACTCAATTCTACTTATTCAATGGATTTATTTTAGTTTTAGATTCATTCATCTTGAAGTCTTTTAACTCGTCTTAAATTTTTAGGCATTTCATCGAATTCTTTTGAATTTATTTGAATTATTCTAAATTCATTTCATACTTACTGAATTCAATTAATTTTTTCATACTTTTGAGATGCTTTTAATTCACTTGAATTTTTTTGAAAGTCACCTTGAATTTTTATGAGTTTCATCGAATTTAAAATGTTTTTATTCCATTTATAAAAGATTCTATATTAAAAATAATACAAGATTAGAATTTTGGTCAGGGAGAAGTCAGGGAATTTTAAAAATTATGTTTTTCGACCACCCTATTTAAAGTTTCGAGACTGGAATTTTCAAGCTTCGAGTTGTCTGGGAATTTTTGTTCTGACCAGACTAGAATATGGCAAAGAGAAACATTTGGACCACAAATGATCTTTAGACAAAAAATGATATGAAGTTACATTTCGATTATAATGTTACTGCTGAAATCTTCATTTGCAGTACAAAAATTCTGCAAAGCAAAATTGAATTTTGCTTGAGAGTAATTATTTACAATTTTGAAAAGGTTGAGACAGTATCGACTGTGTGATAAATAATTATATTGTTTAAATTTTTGCAGAACGATGTTCAGCAATCCACCGCTATCGCCGTATGGCCAGGCTGATCTCTCGTCGGCAGATGCAACAGAAAATGAAAATTACGAGGCTCTCCTGTCCTTAGCTGAGAGACTTGGAGAGGCAAAAGCTAGGGGTTTGTCACGTTCCGAGGTTGATCAACTGCCTTCTTACAAATTTAACCCTGATTCGCACGAAGGCGATCAGACAAACTGCGTGGTTTGCATGTGCGATTTCGAAGTTTTGCAGTCGCTGCGCGTCCTGCCTTGCTCCCACGAATTCCACGTTAAGTGTATCGACAAGTGGCTCAAGGTGAGTTAATTTACAATAAATTATTAGATTATTTTCGGATTGCCGAGGTGTTCACAGGCCTTGGAACACTTTTTTTGAACGATGACACTATTTTGCTACTATGATGAAAAAAAAAATGACACTAGATACACTATTTCTGTATTTCTCACAACATACCGAAAAATTAAAAATAAAATAATAATTTAAAACAAAATACATAAATATTTAACCAATTGGTTGAATTTTCATCCAAGAAGATTAAATTTCTACCAGAAAGGACGAATTTTCAACAAAATACGTAACATTTTAACCAAATAGTTGAATTTGCAACCAAGAAGATTAATTTGTTTACCAGTAAAGAGAAATTTTCAACAAATTACATAATTTTCAACTGCAGTTTGAACAGTGGATGTGATGTTAGTCCAAGTTTTATTTGATTAATTTGTAGCTTATATTTTTCTGTTTCTAATTTTTTTTAACTAAATGGTTGAATTTTTTACTAAAAAAGACCAATGGCGAAATTAATTTTTCATTGAAGAGACTTAATCTTCAATGAAAGAAACGAATTTTTCTACAAAAAAGTTTAATTTTGTGACAAATAGTTGAATTTTCAAGCCAAAAAGACTTTTACGAAACAGATTAATTTTTAACCAGACAGTTGCAAGAATTTAAAATTCAATTTTCTGTTACTATTATTTTAAAGTGATAAAAATCGAATAATTTTGTATTATTAATTTGAAAATTTGATGTTTTAAAATTTGGATCGCAGGCAATTGCAAAAATATGAATTTAAACGTTAAAAATTATACGATTTATAATGGACATCTTTTATTGTTAAGTAGTTTTTAATTGAAGACTAAAGGTTTAATTGTTTCAGTTTAATACTTTATTTGGACAATTGTAATCTAGTATCGTGTGAAATTGCTTCATTTAAAATTTAAATAGTTTTTATTTGAAAAAAATTCAAAAAAGTTTGTTTCAAAATTTAAATCGTTCAAAATTGTGCAGTTTAGAAATTGAAATCTACAAGTTTTACAATGTTTCATTAAAAGCCTTAATAATTAAATAACTATTATAAGTTTTTCAAAACTGAATCATGTGTCTAGATTGAAAATTTATAATTCAGAAAATTTTTTATTCCAATCGGTACATATTGTAAAATTAAAAATTAAAAGTCTTAATAGGTGAACAATTTTCAGTGCTTTTGAAATTGTACAATATTTATTGTTTTTCATTTAGAGATTGTAAATGTTTCAAGATTTGACTTTCAATTTATGAAAAATGGTTAAGGTTGCTGCTTTCAAGTTCTGCAGTTTTATCCTTGAAATACTATCTTATTTAGAAAGTTTTAACATTGAAAATGTTCAAATTAAATGATTTTCATTTTGAAATTGTTAAATTCTGAAAATTGTTAAAAGTACAACTGACTGTGACTGAATTTTAATCTTCTTTGTTTGAAAATTCGACTATTCGGCTGAAAATTCGTCTTTCTAGGTAGAAAAATCGTAGTTTTGGATAGAAAATTCATCTTTCATGGTTCAATATTACATTTTTTGTTGAAAAATTTATCTTTTCAGGTTGATAATTCAACTGCCGTCTAAAAAATTTGTCTTTGTATTGAAAATTTGGTCTATTTTGTTGAAAATGCAACTGTTTTTTGTTGAAGTTGAATCTTTTTTGTTTGAAAATTCAACAGTTTGGTTAGAAATTGAATTATTTGGTTAAAAAGTCAAATATTTTCTAAAACATTCAACTTTTTAACTTGAAAATTCAATTCATTTGTTAAAAACTATATATTACTCCTATTTTATTCGAAAAATGTTCCCTATTTTAATCATTTTAGGCTGTGTAGTCTGTAGTTACCAAACAAATTTTTTATTCATACGACCGTGAAAAAATTAAAAATCTGGGAAGTTTTTCTGACGATAATAAAAGTGGCGACATTTAGTTTGCATAATAAAAGTTTCTGAAATCGATACTTTATTATTTTGAATCTGTCACTGTGAGATAAAACTTTTTTGAAGCCCTTAGAAATAAACCGATTGAGATTAGAAGGTTTCTATATATAAATTTTTAAAGTTTATGAATGCAAATTTTCTTAAGCTCTGGTTTAGAAAGTTGAAAGTTGATAAGAGTTCAGTTTTGGCTGCTTTAATTTGCAGAGTAGTTTTGATTGCTGTCAGTTTTAACATTTTAACTTTTTAACTTCAATGCCCGTGACAAATTTTTTCGAACTGGGAAATGATTGCTAATTTTTTCCGGCGATAAAAGTGGCCCTATTTTAAGAAATCAGTAACTTCAAACTAATAAAATCCCCTTTTCTTTTTCTTTTTTTCAGTCCAACCGAACGTGCCCTATCTGCCGAGGTGATGCCGGCGAGTATTTCAACAATGGAAGTACAACCAGCGATTGACGTCATGATGCCCAGGTGCATTAGCGCCAATTCTCATCAACGAGAAGGCTCGTCCTGGCCCAACTTCCAGCCGTCACGTTACTGGTTTGTTCAAATCCGTGCCGATAATTGGCCGCCTCAGCTCCTCCCCAGAACCCCTAACGTGACAAAGGACCATCTAACCACACCAGATGTATACTCGGAAGCATCAGGACGGTTTCTGGAATATTATCCATAGAAGTCGCGCTTGTAGCTTCTGCCAAAGAGGGACAACGAAGGCGTCTGGCATTGTTTGCAATCAAAGACGAGTTCTCTGCAAGTTTGCGTCACGAGACGATTTACACCGAGACTCCTCGCCTGTTTATTACTTTTCTTCCCCCCCCCCTGGTTGATTTTTTTTTAGTTAGTCTAGGTTTTTAATTACCACGCATTTCGCATCGCTCGCAACTAATCCTTGCATTAATCGAGTTAGGATTTAATGTATTACCACATAAGGGGAATGGCGTGAGAAGGTAGCTGGTTGCACGCACTTGATGAATTCAGTTCAGGAATTCTCTTCTGCGATATAAGAAAAAAAAAAGTATATTGTTGTGTTTAGTAATCCTTGTTAGTCAAGCGACACCAAGCACGCTGAGCTCTATCCAGTTATTTTAGTTGAAGATTCAATTGGTTGTGTGTTGAGTTGAGTCGATGTATGGAATCGTTAAACGCGATTGTAAAATTCTAGCACGTGCAACCAGTCGCGTCTGTGTGCATTCGAAGTTATATCTTACATACAAACACACTTTATGTAATATGTATAGTTGTAACACCACCTTTCCATTAACAACGTTTTAGATTATTTCCTTCTTTTTAGTACATTGTTCGATTTATGGATGTAATTGTAAATATACAATTGGAGGACACGTAACCAAATCTAGCGCTTAGGTTTCTCTGATAAGAAAACAAGGCAAAAGCTAATTGTAGGCGTTTGCGTGTTTCGTAAGGCCAGGTGATTGTTTTAATCCTTAAACTATTTTCTAGGTATGTTTAGCAATTTAGGTGCTCTAGATAGGAAGAATGATTTTAATTCGAGTCTCTTGGAACTCTTGATTTCCAAAAAACTCTTTGTTTTCTAGGTTTCTTGTTTCGTAGTCTCTTTGTTCATTGTTCGACGGTTCTCCTCGGATCCTTCCTATTCCAACGATTCAGTTTCCGTTTTCTCTGAGATACTGGAAACGATTCAGAGTCTTCCAAAAAAAGTGTTCTGCTAGTTTGGAGTGTTTCAGAGAAATCCAGCCTTTTTGGGAAGATCATCCCCCCCTTTCTCTGGCAATATCCCAGTCACGAAGAAGATAATGAAAAAAATATACAAATCGAAATATACGAAAGCAGCTTCTGTTTCCTGCGTATCTACCTCTAACAGAAGATAATGAGACGATTAATATTTTTTTATAAGCACATCTCGTAAAAGATAATCTAAAAAAAAAGTATGGTAGATGAGAAAAAGTAAAAAAATATCGAAAAGAAACGTTATTTGCAATATTGGAAGATGTTTAGTGGAGGATGTTAATAAAATTAACGCTTAGAGATTATCGTCAAAGTAACCCCGTATAATGTGTGCCGCGTTTAGCGCTTCGTAGTGATTCTAAACTTGGAACGGGCTGATGAAAATTGTAAACATAACTTTCTTATTTCTCGCGTATGGTGCATTTTTCAATGGCTTCTCGTAAATGGCTCTTCAGAGGTCGTTCTTTGCTATAATTAGGATGATAGTCTCTTTGAAATAGAGTGTAAGAGATTCTTAGTCTTCGAATGTCCGTATATATGCTTACTCGAATTTTTGTACTTGATCTGTTACGATGTTGATAAGATTACGATTATATTGCAACAATAACCAAAAAAAATAACAAAATGCAAAAAAGTCATCGCACAATCGATTCACGCTTATCAGTTTCGTTGACAGTTTTTGAAACTTGAAAATTGTCACCTTGTAGAATTTTCTGCACGCTTGAATCGTCAGAATATGAAGAGAAAGAATGAAAGATCGCTTTTGGTACCTCTTTGACTCTCCTTCCATTCATTGCGTGCCTTTACTGTACTAACCGATCGCCAAGAAACATTCCGAGGAAACGTATTTAGAGGATATTAACGTATTTGCAGGAACTCACGTAAAAAAAAGAAACACTCACAATATACGTAAAGATAGAGTCATGTGAGATGTTTTTTTTTCTTGTTGTAAGAGGAAATCGGGTGAAGCTGTGCTAGACGTTGTATGCTTTTGCTCAATCTCACTCTTTTTTTGGACTCACATTTTGGTCTTTGATTTTGGAATTCGTTTTTCGTTGAGGAGGGAATTCTAAGGTGTGCGAATTTTCCAAAAGCTCGACTCGCAAGACATCAAAATTGTAAAAGACAGTGTGTTGATCTTAGCAAGTAAGGACACATATCGTTCTTTTTTTAAATTGTGTTATCTTTTTGTACTTTAGATTTAATAGAGTCGTTGTGTCGCAATGAAGTTGGTTTGAACCGTAGCCTAAGTACATGTTGTCGAAAGGGACGAGCGTTCGATCGGAAAGTCTGTCGCGAACGTGTAGTACAGTTTTCGATTTAAAAATCCAAACTCGAACTTGTCTGAACTTATCTGAACTTTGGGCTACTTTCAAAAAAGAAAAAAACTTGTTCTTTTCCTAGAATGCTAAGAGTTTAGGAAACTGAGAGCTCTGAAAATTGAGACTTTGTTGGATTTATTTTTAAAATGAGCCTGGAGGGTAAGCGCTGGACAACGCAATGTGAAGCTGTGATAGAGAAAATCAAACCAACAAAAGTCTCAGATTCTCGAGGATCCTTGCTGTAAAAGAATGTCGAGTATCTTGTTGACGGTGCAATTTTGATTGGAGACCTTAATCTGTCCAACGCTCCGTCCCTTGATACGCTTAGATTAAGAAAATGTAAAACTATCTATAAGTTGTACTTTGAAATACCTACCTATCGATCGATGTGATGTGCATCCGTCGAAAACCTTAATTGACACCTCGATCTTCTTTCGAATTTTTACGGCTTTAAGGCTCACGAAATTGTAAATATCATTAACGCATTCTAAAAAATATGGATATGAAAAAAGGGGGAATAAGTGGCACTATCTTCGAAGATTTCTGATTTTCTGGTGGGGGGGATTTGAAATAAGATCGAGAAGTCGATGAGTGAACAGTACCAAAAGAAATTCTTGTTCCACTATAGTCGCAACCCGAGATCCGCTTTTCTAGATTAAATGTCAACTTATCGTGTTTGCAAAGGGAAAGATATATGCACGTGTACATTTAAATTAGATTAGGGTGGACAAGCCTTTAAAAACTAAAAAAAGTAACTTTTGTGATCGCCGTGATTTTTGTGTTGTACGTGACTCGAGAGAGAGAGTAAAAAAAAGTCAGTGGCAATCGAATCATGGTGGTGTGCGAGTATCTTCCGTTTTTTCAAGATATTAAATTACAAAGAAAAAATATTCAAACTTCTTCACTTTGGTGCTTGTATTCGCAATAGAGTTTAAATTGGATGGAAGTGACGCTGGTACCATCGCGTGTCTTATTATTTTGTTTGCAAATTAGGATTATTCTAATTGCGTTGATAATTTGAACTTTTGAGTAGATACTAAATTGCCATTGGTATGTGTTACAAATATTGTATGGGTCCGATTTTAACTGTAGTTATTTGTACGCTATTATTTAATTTCTATATTCGTTTAACTGTTGTCGTTTAATTAATGCGATTAATACTTGTACGGCTATCGCTTAGAAATCACTTATACAGTTTATTAACATTTGTCTCCGCTACCGGTAAGAGTGGATTTTCCACATAAAAAAAAGATATATAAAAATAAATAAAAAAACAGAGAACAGTGCACACATGGCGACTGGTAAATTATTCATAATAACGATTCAAATACACCACAAAGTAACGATGTACAGAAGCAACCATACGATGCCAAACGATTCATGTTATTATTATTAATCGCTATCATTACTGCTACATATTATTAAAGAAATTATATGTTCTTTTCATATTAAGTTGATTTTGACTCTTCCCTCCTTTTTTGTTCGCTTATCAAATCCAAACCGATAGCTTTAATTTATTTGATAAGTCAAAGAAAAGTAGTTTCAGAAACAAAATAGAAGGTAAATCGCCGAAGACCAGCCTTGAATGAATTCATTTCGATGAAAAGAATTGTTTCAGTTTTTGTAGGGAAGACTGATAATTGAGAATGATTTAAAGGAGTAAATGTTCAGTTTCTTTCAAACTTCGACACTGTGGAAATTATAAATTTTAGAGTAGAGGTATACATTTTTCGAGAAGAACTTGTCTATGTCAATTATTTGTTTTCTACATTTTTTCTGAGAAAAAAAATACTTGTTCTGAGAGGACAGTTTATGGGATATACTATGAGAGTTTTTAAACATATTCTACTATATCAATCTGCACTTCAATATTCTACTAATTCGTCTTTGTTATGCTAGAGCTTAATTTTAAAAACAATAGGAATTTTTCTGCAAAACTGTCCTTTTAAGGAGTTAATAAATATATTAGCAACGATGTTTACTGATACTTTATTTAACTTTCCCTCGTCGATTTGTATTATTTGTCTTGAAGTATTTAATTTTTATTTATTTTCTTCATCGGGTATTTTATTCTTGGAGGTGCTTTTTTATTTTTAGGGTATTTTTTATTTGGCCGCCGAAAATTGAAAATCTATCAGCTCGACACTTACATTTTTAATAAGAATTTGGCAATTACATTTTTTAAACGAGGAATTTAAATTTCGATTTATTCTAAATCTAATTTCTTACATTTTAAATCTTTAATATTTTTGTTTTGTTTATTTTAGATGCTTTTTTATCTCTTATTTAAATAGGCAGAAAATAAAAACAGTAATTTTGTGAAAAAATGCGTTAATATGCAAATATTTTGAAAATGGCAAAATACCGAAAAGCGTTTTTGAATCCCGCATGTTTTTGGACAAAATTTCGCGCTTCTGTGACTTCAAATTTGCCAGTGAATTTAGAAAGAGTATGAAATCCCTCACCAGAATCAAAAAAGGAAAAGTGTCCTGATTAGTTGAGAAAAAAAGAATTTCAAAAAATTGTTGGCAACCTTTTTTTCACACATTTCTGTAACAATTAACAATCGTCAACGGCGATACCACGCTGAAAACACCAGTTCCCGTTAGATCACTGAAGTTAAGCAGTGTTGGGCGCGGTTAATACTTGGATGGGTGACCGTTCGGGGAATACTGCGTGTTGTTGACCCGTCGTGGGTGTGGTGGACCCACACTGGTAGTATTTATCCACCTAGAAACACTACCCGAATCGGGTAGTGAGGCAATGAACTTTCGAGTTCGAAATGCTAATCAATTTTTTTTTTTTTCTGTAACAATTTGAGCAAAATTTCAAATTTTTTTGCTATAACGCTTTTGGATGTTTCAATTCTTTATATTTTTAAATTCTTTCCGTTATTTTCTAAAAGTATAAAATATTTATTTTTTGTTTTTACATTCGATCTTGAAAGTAGAAAGCATGTAAATTGGAAATCTTTAGGAAACTGGATAGTTTACCAATCTTGAACCCTGTTAATTTTTTTAAATATTCAAAATTTTTAATTTCTCAATCCTTAATTCCTTGAATATTCGCAATTCCTTGGATATTCGGAATTCTTTGGAGACAGAAGATATTATCCAATATAAAATTGGAAGAGTTACAAAATATATAGTACTTTTTAAATAAGTATTAGAAAATTAACGCATTTTAGTTGAAATGTACATAGTTAAATACCTAATTAAAAAATGGTATATTCGAAATTCATCAACTGCAATTTCAAGTGTTCTAACTTGAGCAATATTTAATTTTTTGTAATCTTTACTTGAAAATGTAACTATTGTTGAAACTTTTTTTCTCGTTGAAAATTAATTTCTTTAAACTGAAAATTGCAAATTTTGATTGAAAAATTTTTTTTGTGTTGAAAGCTTATATTTTTGAGTTAAAAATTCCAATGTATTGTAGAAAGAGATTTTTTTTTGGCTCAAAAATTCAATAATATGATAGAAAATTGTTTTTTTTTTCGTTTCAAATTTAGTTTCTTGAAATGAAAACGTAGCAATTCCATTTTTGGTTCAAAGTTGATCTTTTTTATCTTGAAAATTCAAATATTTGGTTAAAAATTCGTCCTTTTTTGTAGAAAAATAATCTTCTTGTTTTAAAATTCGACACTTTTAATACAATTTTTTTTTCCTATTGACTAAAAAATCTTTTTTGGTTGAAAAGTCAACTCTTGTTGCAAATTCGTATTTTCGGATTAAAGATTCCACTGTTTTGTAGAAAATTTATATTTATAATTTTATTTAAATTTATTTATTTAATAGTTAAAGTTTTTGTTTGTTTGTTAAAAACTAGGTTTTTTAACTAAAAATTTTAATGTTTGGTTGAAAATTAACTTTTTTTATTGAAAATTCATATTTTCATGTTGAAAAATCAACTGCATTGTAGAAAATTCCTCTTTCAGGCTTCAAAATTCAATAATTTGGGAGAAAATTCAGTTTTTTTCAATTAAAAATTAATTTCTTGCTCAGATACAATTTTTTGAAAATTTGAAATGTGCAAAAACATTTTTAAAAAAGTTGAATAAGTCGAACCTGAAATTTATTTAGCTTGAAACAAAGAAACAAGTTTTTATTTTGCTTTTTCGGAAAAAAAATTTCGTCATGAGTTACGATTTTTGGGATTTCATATCTTTTTTGCAATTTTGGAACGTTATAAACACCACGACAATTTTTTTTCACGAATAAAAAATAATAACGTGTTTCTTTGGTTCAAGCTGACTCAATTTCAGGTTCGAATCAATCCAAAAAAAACATATTTTTGTATATTTTAAAAAAATGTTAAATGTGGCAATTTTTTTTAATTAAAAAAAAATTTAATTGTACATTTAAGAAAGAGAACAGAAGATATTAACCGATTTCTAAATTTTTTTCTTTACTTGTTTTGGATGTCAACCCACAAATTGTTATCCCTCAGCTCAAACGATTCGATTAATTTTAGCATTTTTACTTCGCTCTACTGAAGAGTTTAGTTTTCCCAGGGGGATTCAAAGAGTCTATTTTTTACATATACGTATTTTTTGTATTTTTGTTAGTCACCGAAAATTTAAAACCTAAAATTAGTTCGCCGCACTTAGGTTTTTAATGTTATTTTTTAGACTAATAAATATTTTTCATCTTTAAATGTTTGTTCTTCATTTTAGAGGCATGTTAAAAAAAATATTGCCTTTTTATTTATTGTACATATCATTGAAACATCGTTAAATATGATAGTTCCTATTTTTCGAAAAAATTTGAATTTTTTATTTGCTAATTTTTCACTTTTTGGGCTTTTTCAAATTTTTCAGAGAATTTAGGAAGAGTGTAAAATCTTTAAACAGAATAGCAATAAAAATTTAAATATCTTTATTAGTTTTAGAAAAATCATTCAAAAAAATGGTTGGTAACCACTTTTTCATAAATTTTTGTAATAATTTAAATAAAATTTCAAATATTTCTACGGCTTGGACTATATTTGATGTTTAAATTCTTTTTATATTTTTAAATCTTTCTATTCGTTTTTTTTTTAATTCGGAAATATTTTTTTTATTTTTCTTTTTGATCTTGAAAGTAGAAAGAATTTCGATTCGAAATTTTCAATCTTGAAACCGGTTAGTTAACAAATTTGGAACCTTAATTATTTGTTGGATCATTGAAATTTTTGCATTCCTCAATTCGCATAAAAAAACATCACGTTTTTTTTTCTATTCGAAGAGATTTTATTACTTGTATGGTATGTTTTATTTTAGACCTAAAAAATTCAAAACTTAGATTCAACGATTCAACTCGACACGCTGAGGTTTTTAATTTTATTTTGAAGAAAAAAAATGTACACTAATTATAAAATTCTTATATGATAAAAAAATATTCATTAAAAAAAACCAAGAATTTAACGATCAAATTTGATTTATGAATTTTAATAATTTGGCTCAGAATTGGGCACATTTAAGTGTTGGACGTTAAAGAGGAATTTAAATTTTGATTTATTCTGAATTTTATTTCTTAAAATTTAATATTTATAATCTCTAAATATCTGTTGTTTATTTAAGAGGCTTTTTAAAAAAATCGTCTTTTTATCTGTTCTAATGTTTAAAAGTCAGAAAGTGAAAATAGTAGTTTTTTGAAAAAATGCATTATTATGCAAATATTTAAAAAACGATGAAAGGCCTGTTTCTGAAACATTTTTATTTTATATCCTCGAGATGAACCGTCGCTATTTGGTCAATTTCGCATTTCACAAAATTTTTGACACGATTTTTGTAACAATTTGAGAAAAATTTCAAATATTTTTTTGCACCGCTTGAACTACTTAGAATTTTGAATTCTTCATATATTTTTGAATCTTCCTATACGTTATTTTTTAAATTCGGAAATATTTTTTCCAAATTTTCTTTTTGATCTTGATAGTAGAAAGCATTAAATTTCGAAATCTTTAATGTTGAAACCGGGTAGGAAATGGAACCTTATTCATTTTTTTAAATATTGAAATTTTGTCATTCCTCAATCCTCATAAAAAAACATCCCAGAGCTTTTTTCGATTCGAAGAGTATTTTATTTGTGTTTTTTTTTTAAGGTCACCGAAAATTTAAAACCGACCATTCTTCAACATACTCAGGTTTTTAATTTTAGTTTTGAGAATTGTTTATATTTCAAATCTCTAATTGTTAGTTGTTTATTTTAGAGGCTTGTGTAAAACATTTTTGTCTTTTTATTTATTGTAATTATCATTGATAATCATTTAAAACGATACCTCCCATTTAAAGAGCCAGAGTAAAAATAGTAATTTTTGAAAAAATGCATTAATATGCAAAATACCGCAAAGTGGGAAAAAAACTTTTTTAAATTTTGTAATTTGTATCGCGTCCCTTTTTTGAAAAAAGTGGCATTTCGGATGTCTAAATTCTTCATATATTTCTAAACCTTTCGATTCGTTATTTTTTAAATTTGGAAATATTTCCACATATTTTATTTGTTCTTAAGAGAAGAAAGTATTTAAATTCGGAATCTATAATCTTGAAATCAAATTGTTAACCAATTTAGATCCTGATTAATTTTTTAAAAGATTGCCATTTTTCCATTCCTCAATCCTCATAAAAAAAAATCATTATCACAAGGTTTTTTTTCATTTCGAATTCAGCGACGAAATGCTATTTCCAAGCAGAATACGAGGTCCTTTTTCAACCCCGCTAACGATCAAGCTCGGTTTTCGTACATTCGTTCATGGAGGGTAAAACAAAAAAAAAGGGTAAACAAGTGAAATTGAAAGGGGTATGTTACAGGACGAGGGTAGCTCGATTTGAAAGGGTGGATAAAATAATGGAAAATAGTGGTGGAAACGAATCGCTCGGCTTTAAGCCGATATGTTCATATCTCCATTGGTGAATTTTGATGGACGGTCTCCTTTAAATCGAGTCTGGAGTCTGGACAAGGGAGCGGAATTTACAAGGGTACATCAGCTTTAAAAATGCTCTGCCTCTGGCTGATGAGAATCGGGAGAGGGATCCAAAGGGATGCTCAAGAGCGAGTTTTAGGGTCGCTTGAGCTCTAGGGGCTTTAATTCGCCAAGGCTGTACATGTAGATTGTAGAATGTAGACTGTGTAACTATGCGAAAGTGAGAAGGGTTAATTCTAAAGGGATTACACTTTTTCAGCAATAAAATGAAAAGACGAATGAAGACTGAAACGATTTTTTCCAATTTACATAGTTTTAACTCTATTGTTTTGATGTCATAATAACTATTTTAATGAAGTTGAATATATTTATTATAAGATAAAAAACGCTATTAAAACAGATTAATAAGTTAAATAGGTATATTTATTATAAGAAAAAAATGCAAAGTTTTCTCTAAACGCTGGGTTTTCGGAATTTGTTTACCAATTATTTGTACTCGATGCTCGGCTATACCAAAACAAGTTTAAACTCAATATTCTTATCGAACTACTGTGTTTTGTCCACCCACGCACTTTAAAATCAATATGAAAGTTTTCAAAAAATTATAATTTTCAATTAAACGACCGGTTCTCAGGTTTTCTTTCACTAATTACTCGTATTCCAAGACAGACAATACCCAAAAAAGTTCCAACTCAATATCCTTATCGGAAAACTGCGTTTTTCTAACCCACGTACCCTGAAAGCTACAGGAACATTTGTTAAAATTTCGAATTTTCATTTAAACATCCGCCTCTCAAGTTTTATTTCAATAATTACTTGTACTTGATGTCGGACAATACCAGAACAAGTTTCAACTCAATATTCTTATCGGAAAACTGCACTTCGATCACCCACGCACTCTGAAATCTATAGAACAATTTTCAAAAAATTCTAATTTTCATTTAATCTTTAAAATTAGAATCATTAAAAATTTAATCTTTAAATAATTACTCCTACTTGAATTGGAGCAATACGAGAAAAAGTCAACTCAATATCCTTATCGGACAATTGTGCTCTTCTAACCCACGCACTCTGAAAGCCACAGAAACATTTTTGAAAAATTCTAATTTTAATTTAAACATCCGCTTATTCAGTTTTCTTGAAATAATTATTTGTACTTGATGTCGAACAATACCAGAAAAAGTTTCAACTTAATATTGTTATCGGACAACTGCGCTTTGTTCACCCACGCACTCTGAAATCTATAGAACAATTTTCAAAAAATTATACTTTTCAGTTAATTGACCGGTTTCAGATTTTCTTTCACTGATTTCTCTTACTCGCTATCGGACAATATTAAAAAACTTTCCAACTAAATATGTTTATCGGACAACTGCGTTTTCCTAACTCACGTACCCTGAAGGCTACAAGAAAATAGGTTAAAATTTATAATTTTAATTTGAACATCCGCTTATCAAGTTTTGTTTCAATAATTACTTAATAATAATAAATAAAAAAATAAAGAATAATTATTTGTGTCGGACAATACCAGAATAAGTTACAACTCAATATTCTTATCGGACAACTGCGTTTTTCTAACCCACGCACTATGAAAGCCACGGAAACATTTTTGAAAAATTCTAATTTTCATCTGAACATCCGCTTATCAAGTTTTCTTTAAAAAATTACTTGTACTTGATGTCGGACAATACCAGAAAAAGTTTCAACTCAATATTCTTATTGGACAACTGCGCTTTGTTCTCCAACAAAATCTGAAAGCTATAGACCAATTTTGAAAAAATTCTAAATCTCATCTGAAGATCCGGTCCTCGGATTTTATTTCACCATTTACTTGTATTTGATGTCGGGCAATATAAAAAAAAGTTTAAATTTCCTTACGTTTAAAATCCTTATCTGAAAACTGCGTTTTGTCCACCCACACACTAGGGAAAATTAAAAAGAATTCTTTAGTGACATTTATTGATTCTTAAAAAATATATAATTATAAATTATTACTTTACTGACTTTTGACCTTTTTCAAAAAAAAAAAAAAAAAAAAGAGTTCGTAGTTTGCTGAAGTTGTCCGATAAGGAAATTAAGTTGAAACTTTTTTCTTATTTTCCGACATCGAGTACAAGTAATTAGTAATAGAAAATCCGAGAACCGGGCGTTTAAACGCAAATTAGAATTTTTTAATTAATTATAATAATTATAATTTGTTGAAAATTTTGAAATAACATGGGTGGACATTGAGTTGAAACCAAACAATAAAAAAATTGATTTGAGTAATTAAAAAAAAATGTATTTTTGTTTATAGATGTTGCGGACTTCTGTTACATAAAATATTGATATTAAAAAATTGTTTGCTTAAAAATTTTGGATTTTGTTTTAAATGATAATCTAAAATTAAGAATAATACATGTATATACTTTTTATTCAGTTTAATACATTTTGTATTGGCAAATACGTCTTTTTTACATACTTCTATTTG